>JACCGJ010021584.1:0-75703 GCA_013407085.1 Atriophallophorus winterbourni | reverse complement strand
TTTTTTAAACTAAAATTGGAACGATACATGGCATCAGAAACAGAAAGCTCTTGACTTGACCGCTCACTTTTGCGGCTCTGTGTCAAAAACGCCATCCATACGTTGTGAAAGAGCAGATAATACTCTCGGGTGCTGCGCGGTGTCATGCCGAAAGCGCACAAATGCCACTAAACGGGTTAATACTTCCAATCACGGTGAGCACTGCGTGGGAGATTGTTCCTCACGAATAGGACTGTTTAGCCATTTCAAACCCTGTGATGTATATCCATACGTGACATTGACCGAAAACGGCCAAAAACACCTGCTTCGTAACTCTCCGTTGACATTTGTTTACGTCAACCTCAAACTGATTTCAAGAAGTACATTTTCCTTTATGTACACATATGTTTTACCCGCGTTTTGTGTAACACCAAAACTGGTTCCAAGGATGTCACGGCCGGAGTATTTTTTTAATAAGCTCCTAATTCAAAACATACTCTAATGACGCGCGTCTCATATAGCCTCAGGCAACCAAGTCCAGCTCTGCACGCGTAGTCCTGTGTGACCCGGCGGAACTGCTTCTACTGACAGAAGCAAGGGCGAAGGCGTCTGACTGGTGCTTCAAAATCAGCTTGCTTCCGGTAGGTGGAGCTGGTAAGTTCACGAAGGGAAAAAACCTTACTTCAAACCTCTACTGCCTTGTGGCTACATCCAATCATGGAAAAGAGTTCAGGAGACAACCTGGAGCCCCGAAGCCGGAGTTCCGTTAGGCAGAGCGAAGTTGTATTCAACTTCGTCCTGCCAACTCCTGGAACGGGATAGTTGTCCAAACGTATCAGCCTAGCTGTTCCTCTGGTTCCAGTGGTGACGTGGGGATGGAGCACTTGCTGTATGGGCAACAGCTAGTTCTCCATATTGAACTGCACTGGCGTACATCTCAACGCACCCATGGAGAGGACACTCCATTCCGATTCTACCGATAATAACACGAAAGCAGCACATACCGGTTAAAACCTATGGCTCGACTGTCGTAGAGCTCAACGCCTGGAGCTGCTTCCGACGGTGGTAGAGACTTCCAAATCTCATTGCACGGCTACCGCCCGCTTCAAGCTGGACAGCCTCTAGTCAATAAGGTGCCGTCTCGCCACGGTCTGCTATCTTCATTGGGTGCATGGGGATTAGTAATCAACCGACAAGTAGACAGTATTTTTACGCACCAGCTAAACGAATAACTAAACAACAAAGGTCAGCTCTAAAACTGGGAACTTGGAATGTCCGGTCCATGCCTCCTGGGATTTCATGACGACGTCTCGAATATCAGAGGCGTAAGAAAATCAGCTGTAATTAATAATGAGCGAAAAAGGCTGAATGTCGACGTGGCTGCCCTGCAAGAGACACGATTACGAGACACTGGTATGCTAATAGAAAGAGATTACACATTTCTGGAGGAAGTGGTTCTGATAAGCCTCGACAACGTGGAGTTTGGTTTGCCGTGCGAAACGTTCTACAAAAAGCAGCAGAACCAAGCGGGTGCGAACGGATTTGGACTCTAAATCGGAAGTGCATTACTGGTACCATTACGTTAGTCAACGTTTATGCACTGACGCTCTCTGCGACACCGGCTAAAAAGACGCGTTTTATAATAACCACACAACAGTCCTCAAAAACGTGCCACAAACAAAATGTGTATTGGGTGATTCCAATGCCAGATTTGGTGCAGATTACGAGTCCTCTCAAAATGTCTCTGAATGTTCGGAGTAGGTAAAACCAATGATAATGGACAATGCCTTTAAGAACTGCGAACGCAGTTCAGTCAGTAACATATTTTTCAAAGAAAACCACAGTATAAATTCTCATGGAAACATCCTCACTCTAAGCTTGATCTTATTCTTGCTGGAAGCACTAATATAAGAAGCGTACTCCTCACCAAATCATATCAAAGCGCAGACTGTGACACTGATCATTCGCTGGTTTGTGCAAAACTGAAGTTTCCCCAGTCGAGATTTCACCGCACCAAATTGTCTGCTAAGCCAAGTATAGACGTCACTCACATGTGCGAACCTAGTTTAGCTGCGAGATTTGAAAAAGCCTTCACAGCCGAGTTCAACAAGGCAACCCTACTCGAATCGGCTTCAGAAAACTGGGAATCACTAGAAAGCTGCATATGCTGAGTCGCACTTTCCACTTTCGGTCCGGAGAAAGCTCGAACGAGCGACTGAGATGACTGCTGTGTTCAAAGTAATTCAAAGTTTCAATGGTCCAAAAAGCAAATACTTTACAGTAACCACAGATTAAAAATATAGGGAATGCGTAAAAACAACACAAATGTTTTATCCATATGGAAAGTCAGCACGTGTATTCAGGTGCGAGGTTGGGTTTGGTCAACATATAGTTGTCAAGTTCAGCCTTGAACATGTTCAGGCTTGTTGCGCATATAAAACAAACTCTGACAGTGAAGAAAAACCTTCGACAATTTGATCGGGAGTGTGGAATAATTAACTTGTAGCCCTACGATCTTCTACCACGTGCTTCTTGCCGATGAAACAGGTGTTCAAGTGGGTGATCCACTGTATGCAGAATGCTGAACAGCAGGATCAAGTCACCCCTGAGACAACGGTACGAAAAGTCAAAGAGGTTTAGAGTTGCAATACGCTCCTCGTATGGCCTGTTGTATAGCCCGGTCACCAGTTTTGTAGCGTGTACACGAATAAAGTCATTCTCTTCTTCTTCCCGTTGCAGCAAAGTCATGTCCTTTTGTAACCATGGGGACCATGCTTGAACAGCATACTCCATTCTTGGTCTGATATAGGTGTCAATTATACGTGGGGGTATCTGCTTTGAGAAACGACCAAAGATCCTTCTAAGCAATCCTAAGCTTTGGCAGGACTTTTTGTATACAACAGATCACTGTCGTGAAGACTTCAAGTTACTGCTAATCCACACGCCCAGGTCTTTCTCTTCAGTAACCCATGAAAGTTGCTGAGATCCCAGAGAATACGTGAATTCGAAGGATTTACCGACGTTTAACATTTTACATTTTTTGATGTTGAATGGAAGGCAATTCCGCAAGGACCAATTATAAATTGCTTCGAGATCTTTTTGGAGAATTTGGCAATCTTCTATGGTGCGTATGCTAGTTCAGACTTTCATGTCATCCGCAAATAAAATGATTTTGCTGCGTACGATTTCGAGTTTATCGTTCGCGTACACGAGGAAGAGTATCGGCCCCAAGACTGAGCTTTGAGGTACACCACTGGTAGCTTCTACTGGTCTGGATTGTGCCCCATCAACTCTAACCCTTATAACTCTATCAGTCAAGTAATCCTTCATCCAGGACAATAGTCTGCCGCACACCCCTAGCTGCTCCAATTTTTGTAGCAGTATGCTGTGGTTAACACTGCCAAAAGCTTCAGACATGTCCAAGTAACAAGCATGGATAGGGCATCCACCGTCCACGGCTCAAGTCCAATTATCAAGAGTTATGAGAAGATTGGTGAGACAGGAGTGTCTTGTCCTGAATCCGTGCTGTGCGATGGAAATCAGCTTATTTTGTTCCAAATGTTTAACAAGTTCGTCAGCTACAAGTTGTTCGAGAACTTTAGAGACCACTTGCAACAACGTGACTGGTCTGTAGTTAGATACATGAAATCGGTTCCCTCCTTTGTATATCGGAGTGATTAATCCACTTTTCCAGGCATTAGCAACCGTGCTACAACTCAAGGACAGGTTGAAAAGGTCAGATAGTGGTGAGAATAGAGCATGGGCGCATTGTTTTAGGATGAATGGTGTTATTTCATCAGCACCCGAGGATTTTTGTATTTAACCCGCGTAGCTTTACCAGGACAATCTCGGGTTTCACAACGATTTCGTTCATTGTATTCTGCGATCTGAATGCAGGTATATTGTAAGATACGCGCTCGTTAGAGTAAAACACTCTAGATTGAAATTAAGCGAGTTCGTTAGCGGCTTCGAGAGCTGTGGATGTAGTTCCAGTCGTATTAAGTTAAGCGGAAACACCTGGCTTTACCCTGGCCTTTCTGTTCAGGATCTGGAAGAGGAGCTTCGGATTTCGTTGAATTTTATCCATCAGATTAATTTGATACTTTTCTTTATTCTCCTGGACAAGTTTAGTAACTTTGTTTCTCAATAAACGGTAAGATTCGCAAGATTCAGGTGTTGATTGCAGTATGTGGCTTCTCCACGCACAGTTTCTCACCTTTATCAATTTCCGTGTTCGATCACGAATTTGAATCCTTTTTTAGTTGTTTTGAAACATATTTTGAGTGGTGTTCTATTTTTCGGTTGATTTTCTGAAGTATCGATGACCAGCATTGTTGGACATCAGTGCTTATCGGTGCCCAGTCGGTGAATACTTGAATAGACATTGATAATGCAACCGTATCGATTTTTCTTATCAATTTCTGAGCATCACTTTCTTTTTTCGCTTCAGATATATAGTCGAAAACAATGACTACATGATCACTCTTTCCAAGAGGTGCTTCATAGCGGATTTCCTCGATGACATTTTCCTCGCTATTCAGAACAAGATCGAGAATGGACGGTGTGTTTGTGCCTCTGAAGCCAGTGCTGCTTGAGATGTGGTTGAATAAAGGAATTTCGTTGAAATTTCGTTGGAATTTCGTGTTGGACGAGAAACGGTCAGCATTCCTGAATAATAACAGACGAAAACTTACGACTTCTAAGAGAAGCTAGAAATAAGGTCCAACATACTGCAAGACGATGTGCAAATGACTATTGGACTGAATTGTTCTCAATATCCAGAAAGATGCGGATTCTGAAAATTTTCACGGTATGTATGATGGGATCAAGAGAGCCATTGGCCCAAACAAACTTAAAACGGCTCCCACCAAGTTTTTATCTGGTAACCCGATTGTTGACAAAACTCAACAGATGGAAAGATGGGTAGAGCACTTTTCATCTGTCTACTCTAGGGACAGTACGATTTTATCGTATGTACTTGAAAATGTTGAACGGTTGCCGACTATTGAATATCTAGATACTACCCCTACTCTTGATGAGCTCAATAGGGCAATCGACCGCTTAGCGAATGGGAAAGCCCCTGGTGATGACGGAATTCCACCTGAGCTCATCAAATGCGGTAGAGCAGCATTATTACAGCCTCTTCACCATTTGCTTCTTCAATGCTGGCAGGAGGGGGGTGTCCCACAAGAGATGCGAGACACAAAGATCATCACGCTGTTTACGAATAAGGGTGATAGAGGCATTGCAACCATTACAGAGGAAACTCCCTTCTGAATGTTGTAGGCAAATTGTTTGCTAAAGTTTTACAGATCCGGCTACAAGTTTTGGCTGCTAGAGTTTATTCCGAATCTCAAAGTGGCTTCCGCAGAGCATGATCAACCGTTAACATGATCTTCTCCCTGAGACAACTTCAAGAAAAGTGTCGGAAACAGCGTATGGTATTATACACTTTTTTGTTGATTTAACGAAGGCATTCGATTACGTCAGCAGGAGGATTCTTTTAAAATCCTTGATCTGATTATTTCCTACCACTCTAGCATGAAGGGATCAGTCCATTTTAACGGTTTCAGATCAGAAACCTAAGAAATTCGCCGAGGCGTCAAACAGTGGTGTATTCATGCTCCCACGCTGTTCGACGTTTTCTTTGCTCTGTTTCTGAAGCACGCTTTTAGAACGAGAACAGAAGGCATTTACCTACGCACGCGAAATGATTGCAAGCTTTTGAAAATAAACCGGTTTAGAGCACAAAACAAGGTACATGATGTGCTAATCCCTGACCTGCTGTTTGCCGACGATGCAAGAATTATTGCTCACTTCAAGAACATCTCCAGTCGCTAATTGACTGTTTTTCGTCGACATGTAAAGACTATGGGCCAACAATCTGAATGAGCAAGACCAAAGTCCTTGGTCAAGGGACTGTATCGCCACCAATCATCACTGTTGGAAACTGTCAGCTTGATCCAGTACATCATTTCACATATCTATGTTCAACCATTGCGGATAACCTCTCGCTAGACACGGAGATTGATAAGCGGATTAGCAGAGCAGCTGTCATTTTGTCCCGATTGAACTCTCGTGTTTGGGGTAACCGCAAGCTGACTGTACAGACAAAGATGATGGTATACAGCGCGTGCGTACTAAATGCTTTACTGTACAGGCAGTGAAATCTGGACCACCCACGCAAGACACGAACGGAAGCTAAACGCTTTCCATCTACGAAGCATCCGTCGTATATTGAACATATCGTGGATGGACAAAGTGACTAATGCTGAAGTGCTTTCAAAAGCTGGTCTTCAGAGCATGTTCACCCTACTACGACAGCGCCGCCTGCGGTGGCTCGGCCAAGTCTACATCATAGAAAACGGTCGTATTCCGAAAGATTTACTCTATGGTGAGTTGCAATCAGGAAGTCGACCTTTGGACAGACCGCATTTGCGGTACAAATACGTTTGCAAAAGAGATATGGAAGCTCTTGGCATTGGCCCTGCGAGCTGGGAAGAACTTGGTTTTGACCACTCGCACTGGAGGCATTGTGTAAAGCGTCGTCTGTAAGCTGTGGAGGAGCATCCATCCATGGTCGACCTCGACCGCCGGAAGCTAACAACAACACCAAAACTGTCTGTGTGAAACATTTGAAGCTTCAACTTAATGAAATTTTTACTTATAGCCTACAATATTCTACATTTATTAGTTTTGTCACAGAAATCTTTTTTTGGACAGTCTAGCTAGGCCACCATATTCAACAAACTATGTGGATTTTCGCTAACCAGGCGTCCCTTGAGAGGACATACTTCTTTGTCACACACGCCGGCATATCTCGTATATCAGGTTCGATCGCAAACTTCAAAGAATGCCACAATTTTTGCGATCATGGCGTCTATAAATAACTGAATTACGCAGTTTTCGAAAATGCACAGGTCGATCAATGATCGCCGATGCTGTTTGAAACGCGTGTGGTATGGCAAAATTATGTAGATGAATCGAAAACGGACAACTATCTATGGAAGTTAAATAACGAAACATCTCCTTTACTTGCGATACAAACTTATGATAACAGTTTCTTCTAAATGACCATCGCTTTTTCCACCTGGTTAGCTACGCCTTTGAAAAAATATGATTAATGCATGAAATTGTTCAAGAATGAAGATTGTATGGTGAAAAAGCAATCGTTTTACATGTACCTTTGGATGATAGCTATAAAAATACAGAGGATGTTATCAAAATTCCATAGAGGTGTTTTCTTTGTGTGCGTTCATACGGGGCCTCAGTATACAGTGCCGATAGTAAAGTGCTCTTTAATGACTTGAATGGCTTCGTGTATTCTTAGGTGAACTGACTTCTATCAAATCGCCGTTAGTGTGGTTTTCAATCTGCAGTATTTTATAGGTTATATCATGTCGCTCGCTCACTCGCTTTTTGTGGAAAATCAGTCATCCAGCATGGTCATTCGCTGTTAGTATGGGATGTGCTGCATCCCATCAACTAGCTTCGCTGCCTGGTAGTACATTATATCAAACAATCCAATATATTTATGCAGACAGGTTGTCCAAATTGGGATCATGTATTTTATTGTTGAATGGAAGTATTTATAATGCGAGGGAGCGCTTTAAGAGAGAACCTCTCAAATATTCTAGGTAATTCAAGGTTTTAAAAAGCATCAAAAGCTTATCAAAAACCATAGGATGGTAAACATTATAATGCAAGTTTAAAATACAATATAAGTAGACAAAGTTATACTTGAATGCCACTGTTACATAGATTAAACAGTATATAGGTAGTCGGTAAACGTATAATTCAATAAAAATTCGTCTAATGCAGGTCATGCAAGCTAGCGGAGTGAGCTAAGGTAAAAGATAAACTATTCCAAGTAAAACAGACGCGTACAGAATGAAAAACCTTCTATAGTCAGGTTTTTATGACAAAGATTATATGTATGCTAGTATTGCCGGCCAAGTTGTAACCTTTTACATTTACGTATGTTAAAAGGCATTTAATTTGAGTCTAGTGATACAGGTCATCCAAATCCTGTTCGAAAATCAAACTGCATTCAATGGAAGGATTGTTTTAACTCTATTGATCGGTATCATTGATATTTATGCGAATATCTAAACGGAATAATAATTTTATATGAACTATTCTAATGCTCTAACACGACAGACGCATTTAGATAAGACTCAGGAACTCTTTACTAATTGTTTTTGATGACCTTCATTAATTGAGGTTGATCATGGATGAACATCTCAAGCACATGACCATATCATGTTGCACATCATTTTAAATAATTAAACAGTCTGATTTAGGTCAAACTACCTCTCCCGAAGCGCTTAATGTGATAGGCAGTACAATGCACATAAGCGTCATTTGTACGCCGCCAGCGCGATATCCGGTCAGCAGCTGAGAGCTGTTTCTGCTCTTCTCCAGTTTAGAAATGACACTTTACCCAGTGCCTTCAAAGTGTGCGGTCAAGAGTACGCTTGAGCGCAGACGCATCCCAGCGGTCCTAATCCTAACATACCGAATAACCCATACGGGGTCCCACTCACTCAGACACCTCATTAATAATGGTTTGAATCTTCAGTCCCGCAGTCGCAACCTGACCCTTCAAATCCCACATTCCCGATTAAACTGTCGACGCAACTTTTAAGCAGTCCGTTATGTTTTTTGCTGAACAGATTACCGCCACAAATGGTTTCCTCATCAAACGAAATCATCTTCAAACAAATGTTAAGATCTTTTATGTATAATGATAATGTCTTGGCCCCAGTTTACTGTAATCCTACAATAATTCCTTCTTACTTGTAAAACAAATTTCTCAAACATGTAGTTTCGGTAGAAATGTCCTATCTCCATGTCACAATTGGAATTAGTTTTGCTCCTCCTTTGAAGCGCAAACATTAAAGTAACGATTTGTTTAACTTTAATACGTATATACTATGCTATTGTACCGCTATTTGCTATTTTCACCATAAATCTTGAATCTTGAATCTCTCTAACTCGTGGGGCCAATCTCAATTGCTCTGCAAATCCACTTTACAGTAAGAGATGGGGATGTAAGCACAACGATATACTTTACAATGTCATTTTCTGTTGGAAGGTTGTCCGAAATATTTAACATACTTTGAACATGCCCGTACATTCCTTGAAAATACATTCGTTCGGCTATTTATTGGTTCAAGTTTTCAGCAGTAGTGCTGGAAAGCGATTCAATCCTTTGACTTTTTCTTCGCCATCAATTAGGATGTCTATTGTTCCTAGTTCCAATGTATAGCCGATGCTACTCCCATAAAACGACCGCAACTGAATAGCGTAAATTTCCTGCCTGATAAAGCTGGGCTACGTGTCACGAACTTGACTGGACAGAAACTGCTTGAGTTGGGCTGGGAGATTATGCCACACCCAACAAATCCTCCTACATTGCCCCACATGAATACCATGATGTCCTTATACGAATATCCTGTGGTGTTGTACAGCTACGAGCTTTTTTATACCATAAATTCTTGAATCTTGAATCTGTTTCGCTCCACGCAGAATGTTTTCTCAGGCAAACAATTCACTGATGATGCCTCAGTAAATAGAGCACTTAAAAACGTTTCCAACTATAAAACGATACAGTTTTACGCAGAAAGTATGTATACATTACCAAATCGATGGAAGAACGTATATGAACATCATGGAATAAATTCCGAAAACTTTTGCACCAACCTAATTGTTCAGACGATTATTCTACCATCGTATCTTGTGCATTATTAAACATTTTCTGTTATCATCCTAGAAGCAAGACTAAGCAACAAAGCAAAAATAGGTCTAGCAGCGTGTAAGCAAACTCATATCCTTGTTTGACATCTCAACGAATTTAAAAAGCTTCAAACTGAAACGGTTGATATTATGAGAGCTCTTCGTGCTAAAGTAGAAATTCAACGAGTTAAATCAGTCTTGGAGGACCGCTTATTAGTTCCTGTATTTTTAGGAGCACCATCCTTCGTAATTATCCGAAAGCCTTCATTGAAATGATAAGAACAACTTTTGATGGCACGCGCTATTCACGACTATTCTCTTGAAGCTGCCTCGGGCAGAATTTTATGCTCACGGGCGATCTTCCGAAGTAAACTATAGCGGGTATTCTCTGTAGCAACATACGTAAAACTTTGGAAAACATTAAAATATCACATTCAGAAAGGAGATTCTTAGGTAATTTTTGCAGCTGTCTCTTTCGCACTTATTCTTGAATCGACTGTAATTTCATTATAACATATCTATTGCGGATAAGGCTCCTACTAAAATCGAAGAAGCAATCCATGATGTTGCTATTTTGAAGTTTTCATGCCGTGTATGATGAGCTCTGGTTGGATCAGCTGGCGCTAGGATTCTTTCCTCACTCAAGTTTACGAGATATATTTATGTGGTAGATACTTGGCATGTTGAAAATACATGCTAGCCCTATAGTAAAGAAAAGAGAAGTACTCGATCACTCTATCACATATCGGTGTTTCGCTGACAACTGGGTTACTAGGATAGTGACATAATGTGACCTTTTTAAGCTATTCGGCAAAGGCTCTCTAGATGGCCGCCATTACATGCAGTTGATATTTGGCAGTCCCCATTTGGAAGTATAGAACGACCTATGGTTAAAAATGTTGCTTCTGGCATAGCATCTATCGAGACCACAATAACTTCGGGATAAATAAAGAGCGTGGGATGTAGCAAAGATTTTATATGAAAAGTAGCTCTAGCTTTGAATCGGAAAGCTTGAGAATGCGATTATAACAACGAACAGTTGCTTCTAGTATAACTTTCTTGACTGCTTTTCCATTTTTTCAAATCTCACTGAACCTAATTCTAATGTCACCACCTGATGACCACAAGCAATCAGTAAACTGTTGTGACTTGTAATTGCGGAGGATGTAAGCACTCCTAAAGCTGGTCTTTGCCATTGATGTGATTGGTTGACTTAGGACAACTGTGCGGATCGGGGATCAAAAATGTGGCTCTGACAATCTGCTCAACAACGACTTACAAATATAACAATCATTACTACGTTTCCACTGTTTTAAGGCTCACGGAAACTAATCTCACTCAGCAACCGAGGAAAATATTCGTAGCTCAGTATATGGATGGTGTTCAACTTGCGTTCGCCGAAATTGCGTAGTTATTGTTTGAGAAATTAAAATCAGACGCACTCTGTCGTATATTCAACATATCTCGGAAATTGCAGCTCAGGTACTTCGGCCACTTGGAATCGACATCGCGCATAAACCCTCATAGACGCTTCGCAACCACTTCAACAACACGAAAGACAAAGTGGCAAAAGAAGAACAGTCAATTATCGTCTACAAGATTGCGTGCAGAGATTGCGAAATGAACTACGTCGGACAAACAGGTCGCAAACTGAGCACAAGACTACGTGAACATCAGTAGGCCGTACGCAGACATGACCGGAATTCACTTATCTCAATACATATTGATCAATTTGGGCATCAGTTCGACTGGGACCGCACAAGAATATTAGCTAGAGGAAACGACCGATGTGCACCAGAATTCCTGGAAGCGTTGCACTCAACAACAAATTCAATTAACCAGCACCTCCAATTGGGTGCAACATATGGACCAATGAGTAACCCCTTACGGAGAAGTCATAACATGAACTCGACCAATTCTCGGAAGTGATGGTGAACGGAGAGACAAGCCTTATACAAACCAAAGAATTCCAACTTCAAGATGTTTCGAAAGAAGTTTTGCTGATGATGTCATCTAGACTGATGACGAAACGTCCAACAACAACTACGCAAGCTCGGAGAACACAAGTTGAACACTGATCACAAAGTCTCTATTTGACAACTGCAAACAGACAGAAACCAGTTACCATGTGAGAGTGCATGGAATGCAAACACCCTTAAAAATGATCATTTCCAATAAATAACTTCATTTTATATCAAAATATCAATATTTATGTACATTTTTCTTAATCTGACCTTACGAGCTGTCTCGCGCTGATTGCACTTACCGGGTGGAATTTTACGATCATAATCCGCATTCCTCTATTTGTTGAACTCAAATAAAAATTCGTGAGAAATCTGTCGGAAATCTGTCGGAATCTCTGACCAATGAGACATTCGATATGAAAATTCAGCAGAATCAAACGGCGTTATCACACAACGTATTCCGTTAATCAACGGTAAGTCATTTTCATTCTGTGGATCAGAATAAGCTTATTTTAAGGAAAAATTGAATCAATTTGTCACGATTATCAACTGAAGCTTTCGGAACTAAAAAATCGCTATATGGATTTAGTGGAACAGTTTTGACAACAAAAATAAGAACTAAATCGAATCATAATGCTGTGCGTCGCATCAACTTCTCAGTGAAATGCTCACGTGCAAACTGAACAGTTTGTCAATCACGTGTTGACACGATAGGCCCCATGTGACCAATCATTTCACCTTAGTTTGCAGCTGATTTAAAGGTCACACATTGCGCGCATTTTCAGTTTCAAACTTCTAGCCATGCGTGCAGTTTGCGGAGTGACACCGAAATACGCAATTAGAGAGTCGGACAATTTTAACATGATTGAAATCGATGTAGAAATCCCTGGTTTGCGTGGATTTGAGCACACTGAATGGCAACCGATTCTTTTCCTCATTCAAGATGTTGCCTGCAACGCCCATATTGGATTTGAAGCTTTCGAAACAGGATTCTTGTTGAATGTGGTTGGACGGGAGGGTGAATTGAAAAACCAATCATATTCCCTTCATGTGATGAACCTACCAGGTGAATTAAATGTCGAGCGCTGTCGCTTCACAGTTCAAACAGATGGGATAAAAATTTATCTATCTAAAAGAAAGGCAACGTCGTGGATGGAGAATTTGCACAGAAAAATTGCGATTTGCTCTAGCACCGTCGCATGAACTAACATTGTATGCACTTTATCATTGCAGAAAGAACATGAAGTATCTGTTCGAATTTTTATCCTAATTTAAGCGACATGGATATAAACCAGCTTTATCGAAACGATACTATCAAGAGTGTATCTGAAAATTGTTCGAAAGATAATGACAAAAATTGTTAAATGCTTCAGATCACAAGTAAAGAGATTCTCTACCAAATCGAAGATCATTATTCGTTTCATTTCAGCCTCGGTAATATTTCATGCACCTTATTTTAAAACATACAAACATGAAGACGTAATTGTTGTTAAATTTGTTTTGAATTTCATTTCGTAGTAATATTCTAAAATAAATTCTGAATCAATGGGTTGGAGCCCCTATGGCAATGCATGATTATTAAAACACAAATTTTACCAGATTAAAGGCGAGAATAAGAAAATCCAAATTCATTATTAATTAATTAATTAATATTGTTAACAAAGTTATACTCAAATGCTACTGTTAAATAGAATCACAAAGTAATTCTTTGTCACGCGCTCAGGATTCTTCTTGGAAAACCAAGATATGCAATGCGTGATCGATAAACGTCATTCGTTCCCTGTCCCTTTAAAAGGTAATCAATCGTAATTTCCTCGTGGTTCTAAAACGTTTCTCTGACTCATAGACTCTACACACCAACATCTGCGTTGTTTTTACTCGATAGGAAAGTAGAGTTATTTTTCGTGCGCTTTGAGCCAGTGAATACAGAATTAGAAAAAGTTGTGAACCGATAAACAAGCGATCTAAAATTATGACGACTAACAATAATATCGGAGCAGGTTCGCATGAATCAAGTGACGTGTTTTATATGGTGGTCTATTTACCCCTCATTTTCTGATCGTTTGCACTCAGCAAAGTAAGTCCGCAAACTCCACTAATTTCTAAACACAATTGTCGTGATCTACTTGAACACTTAAAATTCTAATTTTTCATTGGCATTTATTCATCCACACCGAATGACTACTGCATGATACTTCTGGGTATGCTGCGACGGATTTCTAGAACAGTCCGCAGGGAAACCTACATAATTCCAACCATGGAACACGCATCGCAATCTTGGACTCCCTGGCTTAAAATAGCATATCGTACTGCTTCATATAAATTACCAGTGTGCAACCAAACTCGTAAATGGTTTCCAGAAACTAACGTACGAGAAACGGATGCAACAGCTAAGCCTCCCAAACCCACTTCAAAGAACCCTTAGAGTCATAATTACACATCACTTATTAAACCATGTATTCAAACACCCTGAGTCGAGCGACAAACGTGAATGCAAGCACTTCTATCCAACTCCTTCGTCCAGTCGTCTAATGCTATGAGAAGATTTGTGAGACAAGAGCGATGAGATTGAAATGCATGATGCGCTGGCGAAAACAAATTACGCAATCCAAAGTGTGCAACCATTCTTTCCAAGACTATACGTTTCATGACCTTACTCATAACAGGTAATAGAGTGACGGGACGATAATTTGCAGCGTCGGATCAGCAGCCTCCTTTGAAGATAGGTGTAATCACGCCGGACTTCCAATCTTTCGGTACCACTCCCTTAGGCATCGAACGGTTAAACAGGATGGAAAGTGGTTCACAAAGCTGACGATGACAAAACCTGAGCACATCTGGGGTGATGCCTTTCGCATCTTGGAATTTTCTTACATTTGGTTTGAGCAATTGACTTGCGACAATCTCTGGATTTATCAAAATTTCGACCAATATTTCGATTCCTGAGTAGACTGAATACTACAACGTTCCACTGAAACCTTTGACACGAACACTTGAGAGTAATAAATTGCGAGAGAATTTGCGGTTTCCAACGCGGTCTGCAAAAACACCTGGTTCAACTTTAGCGTTCGCGTTCATGATTTTGTATAGTAATTTTGGGCTGCGTTACAATTTTGACAGCAGAATCAGTTGGTGAGGTTCCCAATCCTCTTGAATAAGTAAAGTCAGTTTGTTGCATAACATATGGAATCCGATCGCTTCGACAGATTGTACTTCCGATACTAACACCAAATTCAAGACGAAGGGGTGGTCGGAACCTCTTCGCCGAGTGCCTTCGCGAACATGTTTGTATAAAAGAACTGAATCTGGTATTTCTCTAAATCGGTATTCGAGCGTTTGTGGGGAGTGATCGTCCCTGAAATAAATGGAAGACCGGTTAAATCACCCACAATAAGTATTGTTGTTTGCTGGGTGGTAAGCAAGCGCTGCAGCACTTGGATCAAGCTATCGTTATACGATTCTGCAGATGAATGTGACCGGTAGACCACACGAATCATGCAAACTTCACCAGACATCAGCGTTAAAGCATACTAAATTGTATCCTCGAGTGTGAATTCTGTGTTGTTTATTGGACGTCACTGGAGGCGATTATGATAATAAAGAACGACAACAACAACACTTCTCTTTAGATCGTTTCCTATCAAATTCATATTGGGAAAACATATCTCCGTCTCAATCAATTAGAAAGAATCCCAAGTTTCTGTAATGACGATAATGCCTGGTAAGTGGTGCTGATATTCTTTTCAAACAAAATGAACTGTTAAGCTTATCCCGACAACTTGCCTGTAATCTCTACGATTGATCAGCTATCTTCCGTATGATGTGCTTTTGATTAAACGAGTCTGAAGTCATGAAGCGCAACGTGATATCCGTCTGGCACGTGAGCAGTTTCGAATGAGCAAATACTATGATTGAATTTTGTTGCTGCACAAACTGTTAAATCTTCTCGTTAATTTACCAATTTAAATAATAAAGATTGCATGCTGTTTATTTTATTTACACAGTGTTTGATTTCACAAGCGAAATTAAATAGATGAAAGCTGAAACGTAGACGATATGCTGTAGCGAGCCCTTTGCTTGCATGATAGTTTTGCCACGCTAACTTCGATGCAATTTGCTATCACCTACATTCTAAAGCTGGTCATGGTGACAAAGTTAGGAAAAGGTAATTCACTTCGGGTGTTTCACCGCAGGAGACGGAGGTTCACTGTTGTTGCTTTTGGCATCCTTCGACGATGTGCATCTGGAGCGCGTTGATTTCTTTGTCTGCGAGAATTAATCAGGAGCTTTCGAATGATATACAGAAATCTTCCCTCCGACTCAACCAAAGTGCAAGAGGCGCCGATGACAACAACTGCGAACTCGTAATATTTCGGGTTTCGAGCGACAACATCTTCGAATGTACGTGAAGTTGCTTTACTTTACTTACGTTAGTGCTACTATCTCCTCCTAGAGGATGAGTCGGCTCCATTGACGTCACGGATTGCAGCCACCCACGCTCGGCGGTTATAAGCGAGATCCGCGCAGATTGTAAGCCAGGTCCGGTCCCACGTGCGCCATCTGTAAACCGATCGTAGACCAAGCAGCTCCACGTCCGATCTCACGGTGGCGAGCCAAGTCTTCACTTGTCCTCCGCTACGACCACGCCATTCTGCGCAGGGTGTCGGCGATAGTGTCGTCCTGGTTAGTTCAGCGTCCGAGCGTCTCAGGATGTGGCCAAACCATCTCAGTCGGTGTTGCCGCAATATCGAACTCAGGCGAGGGATATCAAAACAACGGTGGCGAACCTCGTCATCCGTTACTCGCTCATCCCATCGAACATTGAGGATGCGTCGGAGACACCAGTGGTCGAAAACCTCTAGTTCCCGCATATCCTCCACCCGCACAGGCCACGTCTCGCATCCATAAATGAGAACTGGGCGAATCGCCGCTCTGTAAACGCGCAGATTTGTACGTTGGCTGAAATTGGCGAACTTCAGCCGCAATCGACGATATGCATATCGTCAATGTCGGCCAAATGAGCCCTGCGTGGCGAGGGCTTGAATTTTCCCGGTTGGCACGAAATCGACTGGCAAATAAGATCGAAGTGACAGCCGGGACAGTCATGTTCAGGATCACCGTTGTAATTGTTTGTTTGCCTATAAAAGATAAGCGTGTGTTTTATCCTTTTTCTTGTGCATAATAAACGCGTTTGACAAATCGGCTTCTCTTGTGTTGTGTGATTCGTGGGTGAACACAATTAGCGTTTGACAGGCTGACCTCAGGGATGAATCGAGACAAAATCGATGTGCGTGAGTGCAGCGCAAAGAGGAACGTGATTAATGCTGGACCGATGACCGAACGTTGTGATAAATGGCAACGTGTGCGTCAGCTGACACTCTTTGAGCTGCAATGACCTGACGTAATGATTCACAGCCGCTCTCTCTACTCCCACTCGCTACAGTGAGACCCTTCCGAACCGTTCAGAATTTAAAGTTGGTCGGAGAAGTAAGAACCGCATTTTTAACATCAACGTAAAAGAAATCTTTCTTTAGGGGTTCGAGGGTCGGAAGGTCACCAATATCGTCACAAAAAGTGAGAGACATTCGGAAACAAACTCTTTAGCTGCAACTTTAACATAAAATGGCGCGAAAAGATTCAACACTTTTAAATTTGAATAGGAACCTACCAAATCCCGGTCAGACGTAACTTACAAAAAAGAAATTGGTGATTAAAGGCCACGTGCTCCGCAAACAAGTCAACAAATTCACAAGAAAATCACTCTACACAAAGTAAAAGAAAATATGGAAATCCAAAAAACCCGGAGAAGGTTCCTACTAAAACGAAGTAAAACATTGAAACACCGTTCACCTAATTGAAACTCCACACAAAACTGAGTCGTTGGTGTTTCTCTAGTTGTTGAAGGCTCTTGTACCACCAGCTTTACACAAGAACAAATAAAACGAGCATCGCAGTGGGTTATATATACCGTCCACTTGTTCAAGAAGAAGAAGAAAAACAAAGCTTTATTCAAAAATTTACGAAATTTCAGCTTTAGGCTAGTTTTAACTCATAAACAACGAATTGTATACAATTTACAGATAAAAAGCAGAAAATATTAACAAAAAATATAAATGTAATATTAACAAAATAAATTTGACCGTAATCGTTCAACAAGTAGTACCTTGTGACGAAGGAATCGTGAAGCAAATGGGATAAATGACCTCCGATATTAAGATGTTCTAGAAAGAAGTATAATATGTTTTGACTGAATCTTTGAAGAAGCTTGACTCTTGAGGAGATCCTCATGAAGTGGATTGGAAATATCATTGAGGATAGTGTTTATAAGCCGATCGCTAGTGAAAAAATGTTGTTTCATACTTTTTTCAAGAATATCACGAATCAAGATTTTATGGTAAAAAAGCAATTGCTTTACATGTACCATTGGATGACAACTATTACAAAAAAGAAAATGTAATCAAAGTTACATTGTTGCATGTTGTGGGTTCATGTTGATTCAATACACAGGGCCGATTATAGGGTGTTGTTTGATATATGCATTTAGCTTTGCTTTAAAAACATCAAATGTTGTTGCATTCACAACGTCTTGCGGTATGGAATACAGGTTGCGCGTAATACGATCTTGATGCAACGTTTCGAAAGAAGTGCTGGGAAAATCGCAGGTGAGCAATACAGAATATGTGGTAATATACAAGAGAATATGAAGTGAGAAATTAGCTTAGACTCAACGCCGATAGATCGAAGACGAAAGATTAACATACAAAACATCCTCAACCATCTAAGCAGGTTCGGTGAACAAATGGTTGATTAGCTCAAGTATTTCTCGATTACTTTTAGAATAGCCTTTAAATTTGTCGCAGATTCGGTCTGGCAATGAGTAGTTCTTCACACTACATAGGTTGTGAATAAGATTTTCTGGTTAGGATAAATGTGGAATGATGAACCGGGTCAAGTAGACAGTGCATAATAATAATTCAGAGAGTTAACTCAGTCTCTTTACTTGGAACCGTAGCTTTGTTCATTTTAAGAGTCGGGTCGAAATCATAAGCTGTGAAGATGAGGTATTCCATTAGTGTTTAAGGCTGATCATGGCGTAAGTAGTGAGGACTATATCATAAAAATACTGTTCATGGCTTAGCACACCCGTAAATCGTTTCATGGTCGCTCTTGAACGATTCTGATTGAAAATCTAGCCGTCATATCATGTGCATTGAAGAATAATATTTGTTCTTGTGGATAAACCTGATTAATCAACAAAGTGTAGATAATCTCCAACAATGTTCTGCCCGAAACAGCTATTATTACATCATGGTTTATCCAACACAGTAGAACCTCTAACTGAACCAATAATTGACCAAGTCATTGTGAAAGGACACATACGGCGACTAAATACAAAAAGTGCAAGCAACTACAGATTTTTTTCCAGTCCGACTGTACATGTGTTTGAACAGGTTGGTTACCATCCTTATGCAACATCGGCTTACAATTTTAAACTATGCTACAATTTCTCTAGTGTTTCAACGCATACAGATCCTGATCGTACTGTCTGCAGCCGTTAAGTGCAAACAGCAAGAAGGTAATGTATGTGTGATACTACTGCGTGCAAATACATGTTTTTATTTGAGTTTTATTTTGGGATCCTCACTCAGGTTGACGCTCAACACCGCCTCGTTGTGTTATTTACGGTGAAACGAATGAAATAAATTCACGATATTTTGTGCATCACCACTTTTATCCAAACGGACAGTGATTACATCTTTTCACAGAGACTTATTCAAGATTGACTTTATGAGCCATACCGACCCCGTTTCAGGTAAGTCAACATTTGAAATTAGTCGTTCAGTGTACATGATTGTAGTAAAACACGTGTCCGACTCCATTCGTATAAATTCCTTGAAAAATCATCTGCTATCGGTTAATGACAGTCTTATTTACAGCGTTTTAAAGCCAATCACGTGTTAAAATACGTTGGTTTGAAAAGATATAAGAATCAGATTTCTTTGTCTATATTTTTGTTCATTAAGTAAAACGTTTAAATAAACATTTTTAGAAAATAAAATATTCAGGAAGGTTTGCTCAAATCTAGGTATGGTTAAATGAAAACAAAACCATGTCTTTCGAGTATCCAGGGAATGTTTTGGATTCGTTCTCAACTTGATAGAATAAATTTAAGTGTGAAATGTAATAATATGCAAATGAACGTTTGGAAATAGTTCTAGGGAGTTTGCTTACATTTACTAATCTCGACAGAGATTACTTCAGTACTACTTCACTGAACAGGATTTATAAACTTAGCGTACATTTTAAATCAATTCCATTTTTATGGTCTAAAAAAACAGAATAATATGATAACTGCCAATAAGATAACAAGCAAAAAATGGATTTGTTTGCTTACTGGGCAGACGATTTTGAGCTGGACCGAATCGGAGAAGGATCTTGGAGTCTGGATATGTGGCAGCCTAAAGAACAGCGTACATTGTGAGGTCATTTACAAGCGTGCTTCAAAGCTTCTAGGTACGCTGCGACGGATCTTCAGAACCTTTACGCCTGGAACGTTGCCAAGCATCATGAAGACCTACTTAATTCCCACAATGGAACATGCATCGCAAGCATGGACTCCGTGGATGAAAAAAGATATATTCTTGCTTGACAGGATATATCATCGTGCAACCAAACTCGTGCGTGGTTTTCGAGACCATACATACGAGGAAAGGTTGAAAAAGCTAAAGCTCCCCACTCCCCTTCAACGTAGACTTCGAAGTGACGTTACCATTACATACAAAATATTGAATACTCCAGATCATCCACTCAAACATTTGTTCAAATACCGTGAGTCAGGAATTACACGTAGCCACTCAGCAGCACTACAAATTCCCCATTCCCGTACTAATGTCGCCGATATTTCTATTCGGTACGTGTCTGTTTCCTGTGGAATGCCCTTCCCGAAGCAATTATCACCTCTCCCTGTATCAAAACATTCACTCGAACTTGGACATTTATTTGTTACATAACGATTTGACGATGCCTGTGTATTGACTCAGGGTAAGCATATTACTTGACTCCAGTGACATCGTATAATTGTTTTTTATACCTCTTATTGAACGAATATTTACTATGATATGGTAATTGTGAAGCTATGTGCTTTTTGTAACCATAAATTCTTGAATCTTGAGCAATTCAAGAATCAAGTAAGAATCCAATGGACCGAAATTGTTTTCGTTTTCACAATGGAGTGACACATGTAAACCCATGGGGTCAGGGTGCATAGTTTTTATTCGATACATGTACTAATGGGCTAAATAGGCACCAAGATTTCTCTGAAACGTGTTTGATTAGGGCAGTTTACAACATAATCAGTTAGATTGTTCAAAGTAAAACAAACTCCCGCATCAAAAAGGGAAGATTCACTGCTCAATTAATGATTATTCTTGGCGGATAGCAGATAAAACCCGCGCTGATAGAGGTTCCCACAGTTAGTGATTAACGCATGTTCATACTTCAAATAGTTTGAGACATTTTACGTCCATCTTTCCAATTTCAGGTTATTCCAGAAAGTTGGTTCAAGGGTGATAGTTTTGCAAGTTTGACATCTTCAAGGCTGTTGTCAAAATATGCAACTAATGATGCGTCTATTTTAATCGTATCTCATAAAAAGTTCAATGATATGTGGATTATGTTTTGATTTTGGTTTTGAAATATTACGTCAGATTGAACAAAAATGCTCATTTGCTTGCATTTTTATCACACACACACCACCACCACCGGTTTCGCGCTCTGTGCACTTATCAGGTAGGGACATTAGGATCAGGATCCGCATGCGCTTGAAACAGTGGAAGAATGGTACACAAGTTGCGCATGTATGCCACTGATGGATAAGGCTGGTAGGACCAACCCGTTAAGTCACATGAGCCCACACTCATGTAAACTGGGTTTGAACCCATGACCATGATCAAAAAGCGAATTTGCATGCATTTCCATCACACACAGACCCCCGGACATGTTTCGCTGTTTGCACTAATCAGGTATAGACAGCAGGATCAGGATTCGCATGCGCTTGGGACAGTGGAAGAATGGCAAACAAGTAGCGCTTGTATGGCACTGTTGGATAAGGCTGGTAAGACCAACATGTTCAATCAAATATGCCCATACACATGAAGAGGATTTAATAATCCATAACCCTGAACAAAATCTTTAATTGAATGCATTTCCATCACACACTCCTACGTTAGATTATTTAGTTTCAACTTCAATTATTTGGGATCATATCTATTAAAACAAACAATAAATACATCAGTTTTTAAGTTGAAATCAAAATAATGATAATAATTTCAGCGAAATGTATGTTCATTTTATAATATGATTTATTCAAGATTTATGGTAGAATACCAAAACCTGTAAAGTTCTATGGATTTGACGTGTAAAATTCAAACAAATTGCATTTTCTTATTTTGATCTAACGGTTCGAACAGTTAACATTTACTCTTACAATACAATAATTGATTCAATAAAAACACGAAAAACAAGGTTCAAAAGTCACTAATATTACTATTATCACACATAATTTTGCGATTATCTGTGATTTGTCTTGCTGTTCGCTCGCATTCTTTTTTAACAAAACCGTTTAGTTCATCGATGTCTATCTCGTTTGGCTTGACTGGTTGACGTGTATCACTTATAGTCAAACTCATGTAGAGCATATTCATTCTGAAATGACATTCTTTCCATGAACATGACACACTTTTTGACAGATTCCCGTTGCTCTCTTTGCTTTACTAAAGTCAACCGCGTACTATTTTGATTGTGCTTTGCTTGATATAACACTGCTCGATCAAATGTATTCAAACGAGTATTACGCACGGATATATCCTGGCTGCTATAACGAAAGAATCATGCTGAAATATTATACCTGATTTGAAGACGAGAGTTTATGATTACACAATACAAACGTTTCGGTCAACAACTAAAAAAGATCCATTTTTACCAAAGAATTACCGCCATCTCGAACTTCCTACCCGAAATTTTAATAATCAAAAATGCAGTTGCTCATTCAAATTGTTTGAAAGCATATATAAAATCCAGTCTTGAATCGCTCCGGGCATTTGTAAAGTCTGTGTAAATCATAGAAATGATTATATTTCGAGTGAAAACTCTCTCATTAGTGAATGTTAGATGAATAATATGGAGTAATTCGTCAACCTTGCCGGGATAAAATTTATTAATCCTGAGAAACATTTGAGTATGATTCTTTCAACGAAAGTGTTGCACACATAAATTTAGGCTTACCCAATCATAGCATACTTATGATGAAACGTAAAACTATAACCTCAAACGCATACCGACCTGTGTTGCAGTTGTCAGTTACGTACCTAATGATGGTACCCACACGTAAAAGCCGGAAGTAGCTAAACATATTTCGGTGCATTAAAAGCACCAGCTGTGTCTAGTTTGCATAGCAATATGCATTTACGCTCGAAAGATATATGTGTGTGGAGCGATTATTCGGTGAAATTTCCGAAAATTATACAATGGTAATAGTCTAAATAAAATAATGTCATAGGCTTACCTTGGTCGATATCGAACATAAAGCATAAAACAATGATAGCCATATTTACGCGTTTTACTCCGAAATGTAAGTTACGAGCATTCTCATGCTGTTCGTGTCAATTTTGTTACCATAGTACGAGCAACGAACTGTGTGCCATAAAAATGGGAAAACGGTAGACTTATCTTTAACTTGTGGGCCACTGATGGATGAGAGTGGCACAAATAATCCTGTTCAATCACATGACGACACAATGTGATGAAGCTCATGGATCGAATACAATTTTAATTTGAACGCGTACATATTCTCTGGCCCAAGCCCGTTTTCATATTGTTTACGTTAATCAGGTAAAAGTAGTGGAATAATAGTAAAGGAATAAAAAATACGTTTTCCATGCAATTCAATCACACCCCATGACAATTTCCACGCGATTTCACTTAGAATTCATGGACAGTGCAATCAGGATAAGCATAAAATGATAAAAGTAGAGAAAGTGTAAACAAATTATAAATTTGAGATGGAACTGCAAGCAGCAATTGATATTTTGTTTAAACTATGTTTAATGATAGAGGAAGTTCAAAGCTAACAACTATGCGGGCCAGAGTACCTCAGATTGAGTAGAGTAGATTACGTAGATCACTATGTCATGTTTTCTGTGATCCAGGCAGACACACGACCCGTATTAGCTGAAACCCTGATTAACGTCCCACGTTCAGTTCAGGTTATAGCCTTTCCTGATACGACTTCTGTTTAGCAGATGTCACTGTGTCACGATCAACATTGAGACTTACGCACCGAAATTAATTCGAACGAATTCTTCATTGGAAACAGTCACTAATTCTAGTATAGCTACTACTACTACTACTACTACTACTACTACTACTAATAATAATAATAATACTAATACAACAACAAAAATTAGTAGCACAACAACTACTACTACTACACTAATACTAATACTAAAACTAAAAGTAAAACTACCACTAATAGTACTACTACAAAAACTACCCATAATAATAATACTAATACAACAACAACAAATACTACTACAACTACAATAATAATACAACAAAAACCACAACAAAAACAACTGCTGCTGCTGCTACTACTACTACTACTACTACTAGCAATATTTTTTCTGCATTGTGCGTTCTCTGATCCAAGCTTAGCACATTACTAAATACTCTGTGTGGTTAATCATTTGTGCTGGATAATCTTAAAAATGTAGTATTTTAATAGTGCGTCAACGACATGTTTGAAGCAGTGTAATAAGCCATTTTATGCTGTATAATCAATCTTCACCATCTTCATTTACATAATCCGCATTGATTTTGCCTATACGATAATGGTTCCGCCAAAGTTTCCACCTTGACTGTGATGATGGCTGAAATGACAAATCTTAATGCTGTTATTCATATTCTCATCGTTTGATTTATATATAATATTATACCGCGTAATTCGAATACTGAGCGTGGTTCATTCTCATTTCTATTCGTTGGTTGGTAGTTTTATTCAATTCAGTACATTACAATTTATTATAATTGGCGTCGCTATAAGCTGTTATTTCCTCACAATTTCGGATCTCTCATTCTACGTGCAACCCCCATAGACATCGAAGATTATCTGGAACGGTTTCAAATTCAAAATTCAAGATTCAAGAATTTATGGTATAAAAAACGTATTTCAAACGTGGAATGCTTGATTCAATTATTACTGTGCATTTTTTTATTTCAGCAAGAAAAGATGCTTATGATCTAAACGAAAAAGCTCATTTGCATGCAGTTCGTTTATTGATTCGTATGTAACATCGACATTCAAGTATAACTTTGTTTACCACTTATCCACTGTTTCAAGGCTCTCTGAACCTAATCTTACTGTCTCCACCTGATGACGGCAAACAGCAGAAACCGGTAGTGGTGTGGGTGGAGATGTGATAAACACAGTACTTTGCTTATGCTCTGTTTAAACATTTATCGTTTCCTATCTCAAATGCTAACAATACTTTTGATAAATTGAAATCAATTTTACTAGCACGTCAAAATAAAAATCTGCGAAATTGCTGAACGTGCTCGCTTCAATACAATGCAACGAAAAGAAATGCAGAATATTCGTCATTTTATTCTATAATTGCAAACTCAAGCTTCATGGTGTGCTTTTGAAGATTAACTAAATAACCAATTAAGAGATCGCTTATCGCTTGAGTCAATGAACCTGATTTATATCGTCGGTTATTGATGATGAGTAATCCAACTTTTTAAAATGTTAGAAATATATGTGAACAATATGAAGATGTTAAAAAACAAACCAATCATCAAAGAATTACAGAAACTCAATCTGTTTTATTCGGAACCTACAAACCTAAACGTCAGTCGAGCAACCAACCACAGCCGCAAAGTGATTCCGAGATCAAACCAAATAGAATACGTAAATTTATCAAAGGTAATTCCAAATTTTGCAATCAGAATTTTGGAAAATGTACATCGCATCGCAAGTTAAATTTTCGTTTCACTTTTCAATTTTATAATGCTAATTGTTAGAAATGTGGTAAAGTTGGACATATTCAGTCAGTTTGTCGAAACTCTAAATCATGTTATGTGCATGATAATGATCTACAAGTCGTCAATGTATATAATCGAAACACCTCGTTATCTCTATCAGTCTTACGATCCTCCGAATCTCATGATGGAAAACGTATGTTCAGTCGTTATGGTTCGAAAGAATTTATACATGATACAGGAATTGTGGAATCATTGATTTCATTAAGTGACTTGAAAAGTTTTGCCCTTGAAGCTCAACTCATCAATCTGACATTTTGATTCACGGCGTTACCGGAAATTCTGTACCTGTTGACGGAGTTTGCTTGATTCCAGTCAGATTTGGCACAGCAAAACCACTTGAATTTTCATTCATTGTACTGAAATCTGGTCCACCTATCTTGGGTTTAAAAACGCTGAACTTACTCATTATTCACTTTTTATTTTTCACTACAAGTTCATCATCAAAATATGACTCTCTTGCAATAAAAAATCTAATTCTTCAGTGTGCATCGCTTTCAGGTGGTATGAAAATAACACCTATTCATTTCGATTTAAATGTGGATCCTTTATTTTTGAAACGTCGCCTGATTGTATATGTTTCAAGGGAACCTGTTCGAAGAGTGATTAATTCTTTGTGTGAACGTGTTATTCTCGTTCCTGCGGAATCCTGCAATTGGGCCACGCCAATAGTCACGCAGCTGAAAATACATGGTGAAACGCTTCGTGTTTTTGGAGATTAACGAGTGATACTGAGCAAAACACTGAGGAAGCACAGTTGTACAACCGAGTAGCCTGAAACTGTCTTATCTGGTTTACATGTTTCATGTGTTTTCTCGAATGTCGATTTAAAGGATGCCTATTTACAGATACCGCTGGATGAAGCATCAAGTGAAGCTAAAACCTTTAACACATCATTTGGATTATATCGTTATATGTTTCTTCAGACTGGATTGCCTGTTGCGACAGCTGTATTTCAAGATGTGATGAACAATATTGTTGATGGTCTCCCAGGTGTTAAAGTTTATCAAAAGTTCATCCACGTACACGATAATTGTGTTTATGATCAACGTTTGCTAGCTCTTCTCTCGCGTTTCAAACATTGTAAGGTGAAATTAAAACCGGATAAATGCAACATTTCTGTTGATGAGTACGATTGCTATGGATACCGTTCATCTTCTAATGGACTCCGTACAGATCAGAACCGGCTTGAACCTCTGGGGAAAATGAAATCACCAAATTCATTCAGTACACTTCGATCAGTTTAAATATTATTCTAAGTTCATCCCAAATATTGCAACAGTTGTTAATTCAATGGTTACATTAATAAATGCTAAAACTGGACAAAAAACATTTAAAGACACTTCGTGATCTTTTAAACATACTGTAATCGAACGCTGTTATTCTGCCAATTTTCACCATCTATTTTATCCAAATTTCGATCTGTAAGATCTAATTTGCTGGAAATTGGATCCGCTGAAGCATCATATTATCATGGGAATGATGGTTAAAATACTTGATCTGGAAGATGGAACTATGCACAAGTGTCATGCAGAGCAAATCATGTATCATGATACAGGTCAGTTGTGTTCTGATACTGGTTGCGTTAGCAAACACAACATAACACTTCTAGTTTCTTCCGATAATACTGAATCAAGTGAACCTGTCAGAAGATCGGAACGACATAGGAACAAACCTATTCGATATTACTAGGATCCGGATGTGTTGATTGTTCAAATGACAATCAATAATAATGTTATTCATTTAGTAATTGTTTAATTCGAATTCTGAGCGTGGTGGATTCTCACTTCTATTCGTCGGTGGGTATTTTCTTTTAATTCTATACAACACAATACAATACAATTCATTACACTGGCTGCCAAGTGACAAGTCATCATTTATCAACGTATCTGAAAGTGGACATCTCTCTCTTCATGCATCAGTTTCATGCCAACTTTAGTATAATGAATTTTATCTTACTTAAACTAATGAACCTATTATTCAAAGAATAGAAGTCGGAATCATCTACGCGTAGTATTCGAACAACTAATTATTTTAATAATATATTAGTCAAACAATAAGAATGTGATTAACAGTATTATTGAATGTCATTTGAAAAATCACCACATGTGCCGCAGTTCACAATCGTCCTCGTTTCTTCTTAATCTGGATTCATTTGTACTCTATTCGTTCCGATCTTCTAGCAGGTTCACTTGATTCAGTATTCTTGTAAGAAGTGTTGTGTTATGATTGCTAACGCAACCAGTATCAAAACGCAAGAGACCTGATTTCTTGATAAATGATTTATCTGTATGTATAATAATGATAATAGTATGACACTTCAGCGGATCCACTGACAGCAAATTTGATCTTAAGGATCAAGATTTGCATGAAATAGATGATGTATTTCAAGTGGTAGTATATGTAATATTGCGATCCGGAAGAAAATAAGCGTCAATAAAGCGATCAAGTTCATTAAATTTTGGTTGGGGAATAGAAGGAAGTAGTACCTTTCAGGGTACCCACAAAATTTTCGAATAACGCATTTGACTGTGTGTCTCTGAGAGCAGTTAACCAGTGTAAATATCGAATTGAATGTACCCACTGAGTAACACATGAAACAGAGAATTGGCTTTCATTAACACTGGCAACAGCTATTAGTATAAATTCATGGCAGAAAACTTTTTGAACTGCAAGAACAGTGAAATCGGAGTTGGATCCATTAGTCTGGAATACTTCTAGCCATTTTGAATAAGAATCGATTATTATTTCTTCAGGAATGGTCCAGATTAATCGATATGAATACGTTACTGGGCTTTACACGCCAATAGCCATGCAGTCCATTTCGATGGCTGGCAGAATAACTTGTGTTGACAGGATTTGAACGAAGTAGTATTAAGTTGAGGCCACCATCATAATTGCCTGGCTAACGATTTCATGTTTTAATGCCTAAATGCCCTGATGCAAATCATCAATAATTTTATGCAAATTGAAGTAGGGAAATCATTACGATCATTTAGATACATCAGACCTTTAGGTATCAAAACAATTGATCTCGGCGCTGATTTTATTCAGAAAACTTTTCTTGGATGTAGCTGACCAACCTCGTTCAACTGCGGACATTTCAACGCCAAACTATTTCTTTGTTTGATATCCTCAATCCAAACGAGAGACACAAAGCGGATGATGCAACAAGCGGTCTGTACTGCCAGTCTTTTTCCAAGTCATAGCATTCCGTGATATGAAATCCGCATAAGGAATTTATTTTGCACTGCTATGTTCAATGGTTTAAATAAAATAATCAAGAGCTATGCTCAATCTCTAAACCATTGCTGCAGTAGATTTGTAGATCGAAGACGTCGGCTTGTATATAAATACAAGAGCATCATGATCGGTTACGACAGCTAATTCATGTCTAAATAAATATTTGTGTAATCACATAGCCTAATGGACAGCAAGCGCTACACTATAAATTTGAGCAAAACTTTGTTGTAAATCACTCATTCTACATACATTACACAATACGGGATGACCATCTGGCTCTGAAACAATACCAATTCTATGATTAGAACAGAACGAAAATTAGGTTTAAATGGTTAAATTACTGCACTTGATTGCAACGTGGATAAAAGATCACAAAGTGTCTTTTCATTGTTTGCAGTCCACTTGAATGTTGTAGCACTTAGTAATCTAAACAATGAAACAGCATCTGTTACAAAATTTGAGATTAACGTAGAATCATATTTAACACTCGCATCACTGCTCGATGTTTACTGGAAGAATTAGGTAGTTTCATTTCTACCGGAGATTAAAGACGACTTTGATCTCATAAACAGAAATTATGCATATATCTGGATTAAATTTCACATGATAATGTTTAAAACTAGAGATCAGAGCCCTTAGGGCTTGATCATTAACACAATTGCAGTGTGCATTAATAATAATGGCGTCTCGATGCACTTCAACACCTGAAAAGACTGGCAGTACAGATTGCTTGTTGGTTCAACCGCTATGTGTATCTCGTTCAGATTTAAGTTTTGAAACAAAGAAGTATTTCAGTCCGATAATGGCTGCATTTACACGACGTTGGTCAGCCATATCCAATTAAAAATATCAAGCTTACTGTTAGCGTCGTGATGAATTATGTCTAACACCTGAAGCTCTCTTGTTTGTAAGTGATCGTATTGTTATTCCTTTCTCACTTCGCAAACAAATACTTAACGATTTGCATTCGGGATAATTAGACATTGAAAAAAATGAACTTGTTGGCCAGACATTTATGCTGGTGGCCTGAAATTGATACTGATATCCGTAGAACTGCTTCTTCATACTATTCCTGTAAACACAAATTATTCCGTCAGCCATCAAAATGGACTCCATGGCCATTAGCTTGTAAAGCCTGGCAACGTCATCATATGGATTACTTCGGACAATTTCTAAAGAAATACTATGCTATGTGATCATCGATTCGTATTCAAAATGGCCAGAAGTATTCTTCACTACTAAACTCGATTCTGGTTTCACAATGCTCGCATTGAGAAAGGTTTTCAGCCCTGAATGTTGACCCATATCTGTTGTGAGTGATAATAGAAGCCATTTCTCTGCTTCATGTGTTACTCAGTGGCTACATTAACTCGGTTGCCGACATTTGTTTACTACACCCAGACATCCACAGTCGAATGGATTAGGCGAAAACTTTGTGGGTACGCTAAATCGTGCCATTTTCACTTGTTCTCCGACAAAATTTAATGATGCGGCGGATCAAATCAGCGTCACTTTTGATCACTTGACACAATTTGTGTCATGGCTGCACGTGGAGTTGATTTTTGGGCAACTGCTTGAAACAACTATCTCAAACGAATATTATTGGTCGACTCGTGCATACCCAAGTGCAAGGAGTGGTTTCCGAATCAGTGACAAATGAAACGTTTTTGCATACCACTAGTGATGTAAAGCTTAACTTGGTATGTTTTATCTGCAATGCCTTCCACGAATTGAAAAATTGTCCGAAATTTGTTGAATCGGATGTCAAGTCGCGCTGGAAAATCGCTAGACGCAATTCTGTTTGTTTTGTTTGTCTGCGACGGTCTCATGGTGCAGCGTCATGGAACTACAAGCCGTGGTGCCCTGTTGAAAATTGCAGTAAACGACACAACACGCTTTTACATTACAATCAGGCTGCAAAGAAACCTTCTACGAATATTCATTGCATGCATGCGGCAATCAGTGTCAAAGTGTTCTTAGGTTCTATACTCATTACGATTGAGACTCCGACTGGGCTTATAAATGCTTTAGCATTCTTGGATGGTGGTTCTGATACTACTTTGATTCATTGGGACTTTGTTGAACAGTACAAGATGCTTAAATGTACTGCACAAGTTTCGTTGACAATTTTGGGGCATCAGCGTAAACTTTTTTGTTCCCGTTTAAACTTTAAAATACATTCGTTTGACGGCAGTCAAGTAATTCATGTCGCAGAGGCATACAGAGTAGAAATTTTGCTCATGTATCACATTGTTCAATAATGGACTTGAGTGAACGGCGTGTATATTTGGCAGACGTTGATTTTTCGATGTTAGTGATCAGCCTGAGTCTCGGCTGATAGGTTGCGATGTTCCTGAAGAACATTGGGCGTTGAAACAGCGGTTAGGTGGAAGACGCCGTCCATTTGCAACGAAAACGTTGTTAGGGTGGATTTTGGAAGGACCGGCATGCCAAACCACTGAGGTTATCTTGTGTTTAAATTCTTCTCTGGTTGAAACGTCAATTAATGAATGTAACAACCGCCTATGCAATGCGAACTTCGCAGACATATCCGCAGATGAAAATGAACGATCGTGTGATGATAAAGAAGCCTTGTCTCTCGTACGGCGATCAGAAATTATCGACGGTCATTTTCAGGTACCGCTAACTTTGAAGTCTGATATAAGCAAACTCACTACAAATTATTTGACAGCGGAAAGGCACTCAAGCTACTTGTGGCGTCAATTTGAACGTCATTGTAGTTTGTTTGGGCGTTACAACAAGGTTATGGCGCATCATTAGTGGACTGGTAATATTGAAACCGTTGTGAATAATGTCAAGAAGAATAATGTTTGGTATTTGCCCTAACATTCGGTGTTCAATCTTAAAAAAACCGTGAAAGCTATATGTAGTGTACGATTATTCGGCTAAACACAATGGTGTGTCAGTAAATGGTGTACTACTTCAGGTAAAAAAAACTCTGACGACAAATTTAACCCCATTAAACATGTGTTTGGACACATGTGATTGAACAGGTTGGTCGTACCAGCCTTATTCAACGGTGGCATTCAAGCGCTCCATATTTATGTTTATGTTTATAATTTAATTTGACGCTATTTAAATGTGCGACATTAAGTTAGTACTTACCATTGCTCAGAACATATTTCAGTAATAACTAACAGCAATGAAACTTTGAAAAGTTGATCCAAAATATATGAGGCTCAGCTGCTCCATACACGAATTCCAATCACATCAAGCTTCATTCCTTACCATAAAAAAATGCGCGATCATCTTAACCTAGAGGTTCTACCTGATGATCTATAATCATGACATACCTGTGTGTTGATAATAAATTAATTTTCACAACTTTCATAAGAACACTCAATCACTTTGGTATATTTACTTTCCAGCATAACTTTTCAACCCGCATCCAAGTAAAACTGGCCCACAGGAGACCTTAAAATAGTTGAATTAATTCCATTCGTCTACCTGACAAGACAACAGTTCATATTTAGGATAGTCTTATCTTTATGGAGCAATTAAAATGAAGAGTATCGAAAAATCCACAACGGAGAACATAACGCATCTTTGATGAAAATTATCCGTTAAAACTTCTTGTTTGCTGATGATGTTAAGATCCTAGGAACCGACAGTAGAGATACGCTTATCTCTGATTTAGAAAAAGCAATCGAGTGGACAAAGACCTGGGACTTGCCACTAAACTTGGGGAAGAGCTGTCTTCTGACGACTGATTTAGCGACAACCCAACTAGAAGTTGGTGAAGGAACTATCAGAATAGCGGCTGCTCAGAAAGTGAAGGATCTTGGCATTAATATAACAGGCGATTTTAAATGGGCTACTCAATGTGCCGAAGCTGCAAACAAGGCTCGCAGAGAATTGTTCAGACTTCGCTCAGCGTTATCTTGCCGAAAACCTTCAATCTTCATTCCCTTATACAAAGTAGTCGTGCGGCCTCACTTGGAGTACTGCGTTCAATCCTGGGCACCGTACTTAAAAAAGGATATAGCATGTCTCGAAAGGGTCCAGCGCCTTGCGACTAGGATGGTTGAGGGTCAGGCAGGTAAAACTTATGAGGCTAGACTCAAGGACCTCGGTTTGTTCTCACTAAAGAGACGGCGGCTGCGAGGTGACCTAATAGAAGCTTTCAAGATTCTAAAGGGTCTTACGGGTGATAATATTACTGAAATCCTTAAACTTGCACCTAAAGCAGCTACAAGGGGTAATTCCATGAAACTTCTTAAGAGTAGGCCCAGGTTGCTGGCACGTGAGCACTTTTTCAGCAACCGTGTGGTCAACTTCTGGAACAAGCTCCCAGATTGTATAGTAAGCCTCCCAAATGTGTTGAGCTTTAAAAGGGAATTAGACGTTAAATGGTCTATCATATTTCCGCATATTGTCTAATAAAAAAACTTTAAAAAAAACAAAAAAACGTATTTTTACATTTTTATCATATCTGTCTAGGCCTGGACAACCTGACAGTAAATTAGCCCACATGCAGTCTATGACTGTGTTTCACTTTACCTCAACTAGGCTAGTGATTTCATACACCACACATTGTTCACGCATATTATTGCATTGTTTCCTGAATAGCTGACCTCTCACCGTGCTGGTGAAGAGAAACCCTACCTTACTTTCCAGATATTCGGAAACAAGAACGTGTGAAAAGTACGAACTGTATACTTGATATCGAAGTGCCGGGTGCTTAACCGCATACCGTCGAAGGAAATCTGGGCGCGTGATTGGCTTTTAGCCACCTTCAGCCCTGTGCAACTTGAACTTGAACTTGGGCTTGAAACTCAGTGCTTTCTGGAGTATTCAATTATTTTTGTATTCGCAATGCCACTATTTTCCTTGTATAATAACAAATCACTTATTGAATCTCTAGAAGCAATTCTTAAATAGCGTTTACTTTTATTTTTATCGGACGTGAAGTTTCGCTGCAGAAATGATTTTGAAAATGTATTCGCGGTTGTACAAACTACAATTTCGTTGAACAAACGTTTTGGCAATAAGTGTTCATGATTAGCGTGCCTTGGATATCTAAAAATGAAATTATTTATTCATTTATTCGTTTATTAATTTATTTGTTTGTTTGTTTATTTATTTATTAAAACAGACAGATAAGAAATGATCTGGGGAAATATAAAAAGAAGAAATTGACAGAGGACGCATTGCTATTGACTGAATTGTCATCAAATAAAAATGAATAAACATCATAGAATCAATATGTGAAATAGTCCTCCATCATAATAATATCAAGTGAAAGTCATAGGAATCGGAAACAATGGTCATAATAAACGGGATGTTAAAAGCTTTATTTGCTCATGAATATGGACAGTTGCGTGAGCGACGAACGAAATCTGATGAATATTAGATGAATGAAAACTAAATGGGATCACAATAACCATCAAATCTTATGGTGCACTTCGTATTCTGTATCCACATTCGTGGTAATGTGATTTCTTGTAAAATCGCAAAGTAAAATCATAAGTAAACTGTTTTGTAGAATAGGATGAAATTTACCAAGATGATCCTTCATCTTATAAAGTAAGATGCAATCTACTAGACATAGACCCACTGTGGTTACGTAGAATTTGCCTTAATCTTTTAATTTTTTCTGAATCATTACGGAGCAGCAAGTTATGCTCAGGTCTACAATGCGCTTGCAAGATTGCAACTGTTATGTACGACGTAACCGAAAGAGGCTTTTGCATTTTCCCCTTAATCGCACTACAGTTCGAAAGAACTTCTCTTTAATAAAAAATGCACAGATTTTGAATTATCTTCCACTTCATTTTCGCATGTGCACATTAACAGGGAAATTTAAAGCACTCGTAGAATCTCTCATTGCTCCATCGCTATGCGAAATTCTCGAAATAAACACTTCTATAAACATATTATGTCATGGTATTCCTGGTTATTGAATCATCTGCAAGTATTTTTCACATTAGCTCACGCATAGAACTATTCACAATGTCTGGAATACATGGTCACTCCTTATCCCAAATTCTTAAGATGAACTCTTTTGTAGATATTCTATACTCCCACGTTATCGTTTGCACATATTAGTATCTCATGTGTTCTGATAGTTTTCTCTGGATAAATGGCCATTTAAGTATCAGGTTGCCGGAACCAAGATATGTTTCTAAACGTCTTAATCGTAACCGACAGTTTTAATCAGTTTTACCATATGATAAACATATGATTTACATTACTGTTTACATTTTTGTATTAAGCCCATATATATCCAAACATGCTTTACCCTAACGTGTCTATAAAAAATCTAACAATAAAGAAGAAACGCCAAAAACGTCAAAAATATTGTTTTTATGATCCTTTTTCTCGTTCCTAAATAATTTCGTATTTCACTTTGTAAGAGATACTTCCTCTGAATCCGCAACAGTTACCAGTGGGGTCCCACAAGGTTCAGGATTAGGCCCAATACTCTTTTTGATCTTCATCGATGATCTGGCATCGCAGGTGTCATGTCCGTGCTACGTGTTTTCTGATGATGTCAAATTCACCGAACCCAGTGATCACGGTGATTTGTTGAGAGATATTGAAAAGGTCATTAAATGGTTGCAGGATTGGGATCTTCCTCTTAACTATAGTAAATGTCATCTGTTGTCTGCAGCAGTTGACAGAATTACAGTAACTGCGAATAACGGTAGGATCGACTTCTAATCTATTCAGTGGGTTAAGGATTTAGGTATAGTCGTAACAGCGGACGTCAAATGGGCTGTGCAATGTGCCACAGCTAGAGGAGAACTCTTTAGACTTGAATCCGTTTTAACATGTAGAATGCCGGAAGTGTTTATCCCTTTATATACGGCGATTGTCAGGCAGCATGTAGAATATTGCGTGTAAGCCTGGAGTCCCTTCCTTCAAAAAGACATATTACTACTAGAAAGAGTCCAATGACTGGCTATTAAAATGGTTGAAGGTATGTTTGGGAAACCCTACGAAGAACGTCTAATTTCTTTAGGTCTCTTCTCCTTTCGGCGTCAGCGTCTATGGGGTGACCTCATAGAAACTTTCAAAACCCTGAAAGGCTTAGGCGACGAAGGTTGTCAAATCCTGTTCTCTCGAGCGATCAACCCCTCATCTAGGGGACATACATTGAAGCTCGCAAAAACCCACAGCCGTCTGAATCTTAGGCCACACTTTTTCAGTGAAAGAGTGGTGAGCTTCTGGAACAAGCTGTCTGAGGAACTAATAGCTTGCACATCAATAGGTGCATTCAAAAGGGGTTTGGATGTCTTATGGTATGGGCTTTTCCCAGACTTTTTCCGTGAATATACAGGTTGTCTGTCGACAGAATTGTCCATTATTTGTTCATTTTGAATTTATATGGTCAGGATCACGATTTAAAAAATCCTGTTATATAATGCCTCGTTTTAAATGTCATGTTTCAAATGTAGGCACCAATTTTCCATAGCTAAACTCTCACCGGCTTGGTGAAGAGAAACCCTTTCCGTTTTTATCAGTCGCAGCTACAAATTCTGGAACCGAAGGACGGCTTGGAAAACACCGGACGTACCATCGCATGCGACGAGGATACCAGAGAAAAATGAACCAACTTTGACAGTGGTGTGCGCTCCTGTGAAGTTTTCCAAAGACAGAAATTCTGGACGCTCGATTGGCTTATCAGCCATTTACAGTCATGTGCTAACTGAACTGAACTAATCCCTTGGCGTCGCGATCGTCAAGGATATCCAAATCACAAAACGAAAAAACGCTTTGGCAGTGGTGGTTGATTCTCTACAGCATTCCACTGAAAGAAGTTCTGGACGCTCGATTGGCTCGTTAGCCCACTTACTGTCCTGTGCAACTGAACTGAATTAAACTGAACTTTCATGACCTCCCACCATGATCGTGAAGAGAATACTTTTAATTGTGTTCCAGTGTCTCCGAATACCAAACCAGTGCTGCTACTGTCCCGTGCTACATTTGCTTTTGTTGTTACGGCTGAGACTGATTCTTCTGTATGAACCGAAAGCCCTACTGGCAAATATTTTTTGGTTTCTATTCCTCGACAATTCTTCGACTTTCCTGTATCGTACAATCGACCCAACCCTCATGCAATTTATACCACAATCTCTAGTCTTCCCCTTCATTTTCTAAATTGTTTCCTATTTAACTTCGGAGATTTTATGAACTTTTCTTCAATCACACACACCAACATTCCAAAGAAGTCAATTTATATCTTTTTAAAAGAATTTTCTTTATTTTTTAAATTTATTTTTACTGTGAAAATTATATATTCATTCGCACATCTTCCTCATAATTTCTATTAATTTTCGCTTCAAGATAATTTGCATCCTCCCATTTGTACAATATGATGCATTGTAGATGAAACTTCATTACTGTATGACATTAAGCGAGAAAATCTATCTTTCATACCCACTGCAAAATTACTTTCCTTTGTTAAACGGACAAATGTTTAAAAAGTCCTTTTGGAATGTTCTTTTTTACAATCTTGTTTTAATTTTGTTGTACACATATTGATAACCTGATCAAGTTTTGCATGCCTTGGTTTACAAACAATATAGTATTATAATTATTAATAACTGTTTGAGCATACCAAATCGGAAGGAAGGGTAGTCTAAACAAAGCACATGCGCACCGAATAAAAATATCTGCGGCAGTTCCTTTAGGAATGTGGTATTCCCAACCTGCCAAAATGGTCACGACAGTTGCTGGAAGTTCGAACGTGGAATGATAAGTCCGGGGTTGGAAAACCGTATTAAGTATTTTGTATGCGAGGATGATATCACCTCGCATTCTCGTTTGTGCAAGTGTCCTCAGCTCAAGTCGTCTGAGTCGCATGACGAAAATCATATTTTCGAATCCAATGGCAATCGGAGAAGCTCTGGGATATTTGCGAGGCAGAAGTAAGATGTCTTTTTTGATCCATGATATCCAGACTTGTACAACATAGTCTAGAACCGGGTGTATATATATTTTCATCATTACCCAACCCAAAAAAAGACAACGTAGCGTGACGAATATCTGCTACTATCACTGGCATTTCGGTGCCACGTGCGAAGTTAGTTGCATACATCTACAGAGAAGCCAAAATCTCGTGAGGACAAAAATGACTCTTCCTCATTCAAGTGATATCGAAACGTTGTAAGCTTCTTAACATCAACACTAAGTTGTTACATGGAAAATAGCTATTGAGAATGCCATTCGTCGACGTAAACAGAACTCTGTCGATTTACGGGTAATCGTAGTTCATGGTTACGATCAGAATATAATTTGGGATTCGCCCCGAAAAGACAAACATCCTTCCATCCCTGCTTTAAAGGAACAAGCAAAATTTGACAGTCAAAAGAAAATGTTACTATCCAACTCTCGTTTCCAAAATCTCTGAAGGAGACATTTTTCACGGACTAATGCACATACTGACAGTAAGCAGAGAACATAGTCTTGGATTTGTTCTTGCGACAAGAATTTACATAAGAGTCCTATGCAAGCGTTACCTTGTCTTGCAACTCACTCACACTCGTTCAATAAAACCTTCTGTTCCTAAGTTACACACATTTCATCAGATTTCTTTACCGCTCAGAGATAATTTCTAACTACTTCATCGATTTTTTAATCTTCCTGTGATCTATGGGGAGTTCTGTAGTGATGTTGTTGTAACATCTTAATTTCTTTACTCAAATATTATCGTTTCATCTCGATATCCCATTGCACAATATCGATATATCTATTTCTTTTAACTTTATCACTCACATTTCATTTATTTTCAACTCATTAGATCAGTTAACATTATTCTTAAGTCAAATACCCTTTGTATATAAACAAAACACACAACAATAACAACATACTCCTTCTCCACGCTCTAGCCCTATTTACTCCGTTGTTATTTTGTAGTCAATTTCGTATGTGAATAGAACAGGTACTCACGCAACCAGAAAATTCATTCCTCACTATCCACTACAGGGCATCTAAAGACCAGTTATTTCATTTAATAATCAGCAAACGCATTTATGCATCTCTTTATTCGTTCAGTTAATTTGATTTCAACAGAATATTACATTTTTGATGTTATTTATTTAATATCAATACAATTCGTAGTAAGAAACACAGAAACACATTGTACCATGCAAGATTAATACTAGTTTCGAACACAAAATACCATTTTTGAATTTTTATGTTTTTGAAACCTGTAATGAATAAATCTAACATTAGTTTGAAATTTATAATAGTAATTAATTTACTTCAGAAATTCTTTCTGAATATAATTCGATCAGCGTATATTCTCATTTCTTTAAACAAACGTTGTTCACATTGCGACAACATGATTAATTCAAGGTTTATTGACTTAATCAAAACAGTTATCGTTTCTAACACATATTTACTGTTATACTGAACACATCGTTTTGTTTTGTCACCTTAATTTTTACTTGAGTTATAACAAATTTTTATGTGACCTTGAGCCAGGTCACGTGTGCTGATCTTCTATTGGCCAATACTATGGCAACATAACTTGTCACACATGATCACGCCGGCTAACGTGATTGGTCACGTCAAATTATTTTCAAGGTTGACTTTGATTAACACGCTTCCCCACATCCGACATCTCCCGTGATGTCTGTGACTGGTGAAAACGCTTATTCGGCCGGTGTTGATGCACTACTGAAGGCTGCTGACTTACTGGGAAATAATTTTTCCCCGGATACAATTCTTGAAATGATTATTTCTGGGGATACCAGACTGCAACTCAAGTCAGCTGCTGTATTAGAAAGCGCACGCAGAACCATCCGTCATGCAGAGTAAGTCCATGCGGATCGTTTTAAATGTTCCAGAAACTCCGGCGATGGATTACTGAAGAGCGACGTCAGCCCAAGTGACGGGTAAGTTCATCAACTTTTGTCTGTTATTCATTAGACATCCGGATACAATATTGCGAAACGACCGCGCGGGAGCCACAATTTCTCCTGACGTTATTCGGACCACATTCGTCCAGGTGGGTATAGTAGATCTTGTTAGGTGAATAAAGCCTAATCAATAGCAGTTGGTTACAACTTGTATCGTTGCTATTCAATCTTGAGTTTCAGTCGCGTATATGTTGAGCTTATCGAACTTTTTCGCAATCAACGCATGCAGAAGTTCCATTTGGAAAGCATTTAATAAGTGAAGCTATATCATCTACGGCTATTAATTTTCGCTGAAATTTTGTTAACGACCTTTTCAAATACAAAAAGGAGTAACGGCAGAATCCAGCTTCTCTGGATTTGGTCTAGAACTAACTAGTATAAATTAGTTCGGGTCGACATGGCATTAATTTTGTTTGGGCGTTTGTTTATTTAGTTTCCAACATTCTTTTCGAAATTGAAAAATCCAGCCAACAGGTTTCTTGATTCCTTGTTAATGCTTTATAAATACCTCGGCAGATGACTCCATTGATTGACGGTGACAACAGCGTCTTCTGAACTAGAGCGATTCTGTGCGTATAGACATGATATAGCCTGTAAATGCTTTTCGAATAGAATAGAAACATAAACCGAATTTGTGTTAGATCGTGTTAGTGAATGTGGCACTCAAAATCAAGTCATTTCCGAGATACTTCGAAACGCTATTTCCTATTCGCAATAAAAATTGTAATTATGTTACATTTTACTGCTCACCCCCTCCCTTATACACCCCAACTGGTTTCTGGTTGTTTGCCGTCATCGGGTGGATTCTGTATGATCATTATGCACGGATGTGCAATTGTGCTGTGCGGCTAACACCGTGCTAAATTGATTGGCCAGAGGTAGTGAGCTGCATGCTGAAACAGTCTCATACCGGTGGTTTCTAAACTGTTTGCATCAACCATCCTGGCCAGGCTTAACAGCTACCGAGAAGCAGAGTATCGAGTAGAACAGGCAGGTTTCAGAGGAGGACGCGGGTGTGGGGACCAAATCTTCACGCTCCGCCAAATTTTGGAGCAACGTTACCAATACGCACGTCCAACAATTATCGTCTTTCTTTACATGCAAGCCGCCTTCGATTCCATTGACAGAACCGCACCTCGGGACTGTCTCATTCGCCATGGTGTCCCACCGAAGTACGTAATCCTGCTCAAGAAGCTGTACTGCCACACCACCGGCAGAGTCAAAGCCTATGGTGATTTATCCAAGCAGTTTAACATTTCCAGCGGGGTTCGTCAAGGATGTCCGATCTCCCCGTTCCAATTCAACTTTGCGATTGACGATGTCATGTAGCAACACCTCAGCTACCGAATTGTGGGATCGACCTGCTCCCCGGTCGACGAGTTATGGATCTGGACTATGCTGACAGCATTGCTCTCCTCGGAGAGGATGCTTGCGCCATACAAAGCGCTTTGGATCTACTCGTTGATCAGTTGTCGCTGTATGGATTGCATTTCTCTCCGTCAAAATGCAAAGTGTTCCTACAGGATTTGACAAACCCAACACTTGATTTGACGATCGAAGACCATAAACTGGAAATGGCTGACAGATTCACTTACATAGGGAGCTGCATCACCACTGGGGGCGATATCGAAACTGAAATCACAGCACGGATTGCAAAAGCACGTCACAATTTCGCTTGGCTGCGGCATCTGTGGCGCCAACGCGATATTGGATTACGCTTGAAGGGTTGAGTGTACCAGGCCACCGTATGAGCAGTTCTACTGTATGGCTGCGAGACGTTGACGCTGCGTCAAGCTGATAGTCAATGATTATCGACGTCTGATCATCGCTGCTTGCGGAGTATTGCTTGTCTAAGCTGGCAACACAGAGTCAGAAATGATGACGTCAGGAGGGCAGTTCTCGGCGAGCACTCTGTGCCACTCTCCGATCATATATCCATGTGCCAGCTGAGATGGCTGGGGCATGTTCTCCGTATGGATGAGCGACGCATACCTCGCCTAGCTCTTTCTGCTCTCGCTGGACCTGATTGGAAACGTCGCCGTGGCGGACAAATGATTACCTGGCGGAAGACCCTCAAGCTTCTAACAGCCCCACTAGCCATTGTGGGAACATCGCGCTGACGCGGGTGCGGTCCGACAGACCGTAAAAATGTGTCTGATAACACTCAGTGTGATGGCAAAAGAACGAAACCAGTGGCGAGAATCCTGCCGTGCTTGTGTTCCCGTTTATCAGTGACCCTCCATCTTTTCTTTATTCCGAAAAAAAGATTAAAAACGGCATGTGTAAACACACACGAAACCTTTTTTTCACCATATACCCTCTTCATGGTATACTTGTTGTAAAGACTTGTGTAATAATAATAATACCATTTCTATCCCCCCTCATCTCTGTCTAGTCCTGGGCAACCTGACAGTATCTTAACCCACCTGCAGTCTATGACTGTGCTGCTGTTGTTCTTGCCGTGATCAGGCAATACGATTTCATATAGATATATTATATATATATATCTATATATATATACTATATCTATATATATAATAATATATATATAATATATATATATATAGTATAGTATATATATACTATATCTCTCACTCTTCTCTCTCCTCTCACTCTCTCTCTACTCTCTCTCGCTCTCTCTCTCGCTCTCGTCCTCCTCTCTCTCCTACCTCCTCTCTTCTCTCTCTCTCTCTCTCTCCTATATCTACTATATATATAAACTGCCGCACAGTCTAGACTGGAATTGGGTTACACTACTGTCAGTCTACTCAGGCTTAGAAAGTACAAATGGCAATGAGACTCCTGCGTGTTTCGACCTACAGCTCAATGCATGTGGCAAATCAATTTAGCACGGTGTTCGCTGAACAGCACGATTGCACATCTATGTAAGTCACAAATGATGGCCAATATTTCTTACATTGATTAACGTTGCTTCCACATTTACTTGGCAATTTAAAAGCAGAACCATCGATTAAATTGCTTTTACTAGACAGAAAAACTTATTTGTTATTGTGGGAAACTATAGTTTTTAAATACACAGCGATGGATCCAAGCGCACTTCGTCTCTTGAAATAAACGTGCTATTACCGCTGCATCAAGCTAGCTTTAAAGGAGAAGTGTCTTTCGGTTTTAAATAATCGTTATTGTGTGTGATATAGCAACCACACCCAACTTTTGAAACAATTTCGCTTATGCATACACCAGTTGACATCAGTGGGCACCGTCTTTGATTGTCTCTATTTTTAGTACATATGGTTCAAATTATTTATTTATCCTGGAGGTAAGATGAAATTCTGCTATATCGATGGTGCCAGAGGTGCTCGTCCACTTATCACCACTTTTAGATATCCATCTTCTGCGTAGATTACATTTTTTTATTTTTATTGTTGTTTCCACCCATAAACGTTTAACTTCGTGTCGTGATATGTTCTGGTATTCCTTTTACAGAAATCAGATCCTCTTGGTTCCTGTACTCCATCGTTTGCTCGCTCGGTGATGCTCAGCTCCACTGGAACTAGCCTCGCTTCATCTGAGGCTCATTCCGAGGACTCTTCGAACGGATATAGTTCTGAGCTGGAAGGGCATATCATGCCATTTTATTCATCAGAGAGTAAGTCTGCTCTATTGCAATATAGATTATTTGTTGGTATTCGCAGATTACAGTATTGCTATGCTTTTTTCTTTACGTGTCATTCCATGTCATATCGATTGCCTTGGATTCCATGCTATAACCAGGTTGTTATAGCCGGGAGTGGCAGTGGGGATAAGCTCCTACTGTCTATAAAATGCTCCCATATGGCGCGTGTCTCAATAGCTTCTGACAACCAAGTCCAGCTTCTAGCCTGCATGAGTGGCTCCCCAAGCTCGGCGGAACGGCTTTTACCAATAGGAGAAGGGGCGATAGCGAGTGACTGACGCCTGAAAACCAATTTGCTTTGGGCAGATGGAGCTCTTTAGCCTGGGAGAGCATTTCATTTAAGGGAAGGAAAACCCTGATTTTCAACCTCCGCTGCCTTGCGGGATACCCGATCGCAGGAAAGGCTTCGGGAGAAAACCCTGGGGAAAAATCTGTAACAGAGTCTTTAAAACGGTTAGTTGATGCACACCACCTGTTTGTGCTAACTCCCTGCTGCCTTGCAGGTCGCACTTGGTTGTGCAAAGGCTAGAGAAGCTGACTCTAACAAACGCCGAGTAGTGCTGAGGACGCCGCTTTGTACCCAAATTCCCGAGACTCTTCATTGAAGCCGACTCATGCTCCAGGGGAGATAGTCGCACAAAAGTATAAAAAGTAGTCATAGTCTTCTCGTTATTATTATTATTAATATTATTATTATTTTAGTCAATTCGCTTTAACCTGGGTATGTATAAAATTGCAAGCCTGATTCAGGCAAAGTGCCACATAAGCTAAGATACTGTCAGGTTGCCTAGTCCTAGACAGCCATGAGAAATAGAAATGGGCGTGAGACTCCAGTGAGTTTCTGCATGCAGCTCACTGCCAGTGACAAATCAATTTACCTCGATGTCAACGGCACCGCATAGAAGTACTGCACGATTGCACATTCGTGCATGGCATTATTTCATCTTTTGCTTAATCTCAGGTAGGATGCATCGCTTTCCTCTGTCTTATTTAGTCACAGCGTTTGTTTTCCTGGTTCGGAACTTATCTCGTCGCCACTAATTTCGTTAACCCATCCAGATTTTGGCTGCTACATTAAAACGCTCTCTGTGCTACATTAAAATGGTAGTTTCCAAGTTTAAAGTGTTCGGGACCAGATGTTCAACTACTATCAGCGTTGCATCTAGTTCGAATATCAATGCTTGAGTATTTTCGTATTCTTAGAGCGAAAGTCTCCTAATCCATGGAAATGAAGGTTCACGGCACTAGTTGATCTACGATAATAAAGCACGGCTAGATTGGGTTTGTTTGAAGTGTACTACCTTTAACGTTGCAGACATAACGAATATATTTGCACAATCTATGACACTTGAGAAGGGTTTGAACCTCCGCCAAACAAAACATGTTGAACTCGTTTCCACAGGTTGCCAAAGCGATTATGGTCTTTACTTGTTTCGATTCGGAGGTTGATCATATTGAGTCACTTAAGATTCGGCTCATTGAATGGGGGAAGGACAGCACCAACTGTATGTTATCGGAGAGCTCTTTCTTGTCATTCATCGTTATTGCACTTAACTCTCCTCACACTATATTAGGGACTTTTTAAAATGCTCACTGCCGTTCAGGGACGCCCTGCTATTCACATGCTGTGGGTCCAAAGATTGCTCGAAGAGAATCAGTGTATTCTATGAAAATAAGCTGATATTCCCTATTTACTCCGCTTAAACTTACACGTCACGAAAATTTCAGGTTATCTGCTCTCGTCAGTTGAAGACGACCAGATTTGTTCCAGTTTCATGTTGCAAATCAGTAAGCTAATCGCAGGATGTTTGCTGATTGTAAGGGTTATATGTGACCAATGTTTTGTTGCTCACATTCCCCGCACGTATATTCCATTGCTAGTCTCCTGGTTTTAATCACGTTTGGGTCACCGTTATTTTTACCATTTGTAACTCGTGATGCTCACTTCTGCGCTTCGTATTTAAGAATTGGATGTGGCCATAAACAATGCGTTTAGAGTAACCGATTCGATCTTGACAGATTAAATCGTACTTTTTCCCAAATGCACGTTCATGAGCTGAGGTGACGTTGCTTCCCATTCCTATCCCGCCTACGGGCGGTTCGTGTTTTGCATGACCTGGTTTCAGGACATTTCGATTTTGTCTTGATCCAGACAATCGATCGTCGCTTTTGTGGTTTACGATTCACGTGTCTGCCTGCTTTCTCACCCACACTGAGTGTCGACCAGCTCGAAGATCCTGTACTTCTACTTGGTAAAATGCGAGCACGAACTTGATGCAATTTCAATTGGCGCGTCTCCTCGTAACTATTTTTCGGCCTGTTGCTGTCCCTCTTTCGCTGTAAATTGTTAGAAACCTAAAATCATGGCGCTTTCGGATATGGGTGTGAAATCGTGCGGTATTGTTTCACTGCATAGACCACAGTAAAAATTGTGCACCACCGGTAGTAGATTGATTTATTGAAAGCACAAGCACGATCCAGGCAATGTGCCCTGCAGTCACAGATTACACGTGGGCTAAGATACTGTCAGGTTGCCCAGGCCTAGCCAGATATATAGAGAGAGAAAATGAGAAGCACAAGCACGATCCAGGCAATGTGCCCTGCAGTCACAGATTACACGTGGGCTAAGATACTGTCAGGTTGCCCAGGCCTAGCCAGATATGAGAGAGAAAATAGAATAAAAATGTTAGTGAGACTCCAGCGTGTTCAGCTTGCAGCTCACTACCGGTGGCTAATCAATTTAGCGCGGTGTTAGCCGCATAGCACAGAAGTGCTGCGCGATTGCACATCCGATTGCACCACCGGTGGTTAGCTGTCTGCAGGTACATATTACAGTCTTGTAGCATATTACCTAGGCATCGGCAAGTATCTACATGCACATGCAAATAGTTGGTCTGATTGCTCGACACTGTATTTAATTCCAAACTTTTGTTCTCATTGATTGGTTGTTTCATACGATTTTTTTCTATTTTTTGCCCGAAACCATAGTTTTATAATGTACTGGCTCTATAATTTGGAAAACTTTATGGTTAGTTTAAATTCTATCCCTTTTTGGATTGGGGATTTCGGTTTTGCGAACATTCTGTACCACGGTTCTATTCGCGAGATTGTTTGTGGATTATTCCGTGCAGTGAAACGACTGGCGATAAAACGTGCCGTACCAATACACCACCGATTGTAAACCTGACTGAATCGCCAACTCGCTGTCATACCATTCATTTTGTTATACAAGTTTTGGTCTTTGTGATGATTTTATCAAATGTTTCACCAATTCTCATTCGTCACGCGATCCCTTTTGTTCTTAGCTTCTTCCATGAGACTACCTGAGCTCAACGACTCTTCGCACTTCCGCTTGCGAAGTGCGTTGTTAAATTCTGGGCGCGCCATATCCAATCCAGTGTTCCAATCAGACGAAACGTATACGGATTGCTCGACTGTGTGTCCTACCCTGAATCCCAAACACAATGATGATTCCGCGGTTGCTTATTCCAATAATGGAGTTGGAGTATCAACCAAACCAATTGAGGACTCCTCAATCGACCCTGCTTGTTCCGTTTCCTCTTCCTTCAGTTCATCGCTGACGCGTTCGCTCTCTCGACCTCCGTCGGCCTCGAACATTTTTCGGCGTGCATCGTGTGAAGAGTTCGGTCAATCTCCCAACGCGAAGTCGGCCAGTCAGCCGCAATCACCTGATTTTCATCCCCGACATAACGCAGTTCTAAACAGCCCATGTAGGCTTCCCATGAAGAAACGTAAAGTCGATTGGAATCAACTTGATTATCAATCCAGCAATTCCGCGTCGGTAGATTTTGTGCCTCTCCCGGCCCCACCTACATGTTCTCTTGTCAAACGGTTTTCGAAATTACAAAAGCCTCGGTCACAAACCTCTTCATTGGGTAATCAGAACCAGTTGGTTATTGATTGTCCACTGAATTCTCTCGAGGGTTCTACCCCCGAGCATCGTTCTCGATGCACTTCGTCTTTCGCGATGTCTGCTGCAAACGATCTCTCTGGAGTAACTCAAAGTGCCACAGTCGTTTCATCGGGGTCAGCTACTTCATATGAACGATTGATTTCATCAAGTAAGTTACGTAGTTCCATCACCGAATTTCAATTTTTGTCTTCTCACTTTGAAGCTGCTTCCATGTCTTTCACGTGCATCAGAGCCTGTGGCATTCCATATCCTAAGCCACCTCTAGCGATAGAACGAACCGTTATCATTACATAAAGGTTGTCATAGCCGGGGGTGGCAGTGGGGATAAGCTCCCACTGTCTATAAAATGCTCCCATATGGCGTGCGTCTCAAATAGCCTCTGACAACCAAGTCCAGCTTCTGGCTTGCACGAGTGGCTCTCTTAGCCCGGCGGAACTGCTTCTACCAACAGGAGAAGGGGCGAGGGCGAGTGACTGGCGCCTGAAAACCAGTTTGCTTCGGGCAGATGGAGCTCGTTAGCCTGGGAGGGCATTTCATCTAGGGGAAGGAAAACCCTGATTTTAAACCTCCGCTGCCTTGCAGGATACCCAATCGCGGGAAAGGCTTCGGGAGAAAACCCTGAGGAAAAATCTGGAGCAGAGTCTCGTAGATGGTTAGTTGGTGCACACCACCTCTTTCTGTCAACTCCTTGCTGCCTTGCAGGTCGCACTTAGTAATGCAAAGGCTAGAGAAGTTGACTCGAACAAACGCCGAGTGGTGCTGGGGACGCTGCTTTGTACCCAAATTCCCAAGACACTTCATAAAATGAAGCCGACTCACTAGTCGCGCTAAAGTAAGTAAAGTAAGTAGTCTGTATGTATGAAATCACAAGCCTGATCCAGGCAAAGTGCCGCATAGCCTTAGACTGCACGTGTGGCTAATATATTGTCGGGTTGCGAGGCGTGAGCAAATGTGAGATTGAACGTAGAAAATAGCAACGACAGTGAGACTTGAGCGTGTTTCCGCATGCAGCTCAATATTGGCAGTAAATCAGTTGAGTATGATGTTAACTTCCCACGCCTTAACGACTTGGGCTACCGCCCACCGTTTGACCGATCGCAATTAAGTGTTTATGAACTGTTCTCCAGACTGGCTTGGTAATTTTTCGGTGCTGTCCCTGGTAAAGAAGCTGCCTTGCACAAAGACTGCATCCAACTTCTCCGTGTATTGGACAACCGTTATCTCCGTATACCAATGAGCGCTTGCTGGTACCATCACGTGTGCAACGATGCTATCCTTAATAAAAGTTTTGGTAGTAATATTAATAAACATGTCATGGTTGCACGACAGTTAAGCACTTGCTACCCCCCTGTACAAATGTACAATCGTGCAATATTTTGTGCTGTGCGGCTAACACCGTGCTAAATTGATTGGTCAGAGGTAGTGAGCTGCATGCTGAAACAAGCTGGAGTCTCACTACCATTTCCTGTTCTTTTTTCCTCCTCATATCTGTCTTGGCCTGGGCAACATGACAGTATCTTAGCCCACGTACAGTCTCTGGCTGTGCGGCACTTTGCCTGGATCATGCTTGTGCTTTAATATTAATACTATACCCCGCTGTAACAATGTCCATGATGATAAACATTAATTTAGAGAGGCAGATCAACTTACACATGCTACGCTGGTCAGGTCACGTCTTGTTGGTGTCATAGCAGCTAATGATCCTAACTCGTAATCTTTCTAAAGTCAACGGAATCCATCTTCCTGACTGAGGTCACAGCGATCCAATTTCACGATGGCTTGTTAGGTATCAAAACCTTGTTTAGTGAAGGTCTTGCTTTAAGAATCTTATTTGGTGTGTTTCACTGAACGTATGCGCTTGTCGATTGAAGTAACGCAGAAAGCTTCCGATGACGCACGATAGTTAAACCCTCAAGGAAGCTGTCTGACTGGTGTCGCTCAACTGATTCACACAACTTCATTATGGTTTGCATGTGCCTCGACCCAGTTTGTCTGCGCCTTATTCTTATAGACACATGGAGCTTGTTGAGTACACTCCCCTTCCCCCTATATTTTCATTATGGTCATATTGTAGATTAAGGAGAGATGATCATTACATCATGTTAATTGAAGCTAAATCGCGTTTCCTATCCACCACTCGAGTTTCGCATCCATGAGGTCACCCTTTGCACCCACCAATCTCACAACATGAGTGAACGCTAATCGCGTACGTTACCCACAGAACCTAGAATAGAGCACACCTATCTTATATAGGCGAATCTCGTTACCACAACAGTGATCTTAACCTTTTGGTGCCGGTTGTCACTTTGCTCTGATTTGTCACTCGATTTCGTGCCAACCGGTTCACTCTCCAAGCCTTCACCACTTTGGGTCTATTTAATCGAACTTTACGAATTGCTTATCTTTTAATAGTGGCTGACTTTGCCCACTTGTCACTATTTCCAAAGATACTGCCACTCGAAGCCTTCACCACTTTGGGTCTATTTAATCGAACTTTACGAATTGCTTATCTTTTAATAGTGGCTGACTTTGCCCACTTGTCACTATTTCCAAAGATACTGCCACTCGAACCGTTTTTATTCAACTCCGAAACCTCTTGTTCTCTTCGTGTGTTTTACACTGAGGGTAATGTTCTGCACACACCTCAGTGAAGCGTTTAAACCTGGAGGTCTTTCTACCAGAAAGACCTTCCTGCTAGAAGACATCGAGCGCTCGGGTAACAAAGTGGTCCTTGTATTGACTAAAACAACATACAGATGATGATACATCACTTCGTGTTTTTTTCTCTTTTCGACGCCTGTCAAAATTTGGCATGATCGAAACCTTGAAAATCCTTAACTGTTCCTCTCGAGGGGTTATCCCTTCTAACTTGGTAATACTACAAAGTTTAGGGGGACTATCGATGGATAAGTCTGAGCTGGCATTTACTCGGTGTAAGTTTAGTGACCTTACGGAGTGACCTGCATGCTGAAAGAGGCTGGGCTCTCACTACCATTTCCTGTTCTTTTTCCTTATATCTGTCTAGGCCTTGGCAACCTGACAGTATCTTAGCTCACGTGCAGTCTCTGACTGTGCGGCACTTTGCCTAGATCAGGCTTGTGTTTTCATGCAATACCTTGCGGAGTAATCGCCAAAAACATAACAGTTTGAACGAAAGTAGCTGTGTGTAGCTTGAACGTTTTCTGTCCTAAGTTTTCCGCGAAATTTCTCCAACTTTGACCCATCAGTCACCGGCTATTTTCGATCGATACGTGTTATCGATCTAAAAATTTTGAGAATGATCAGGGAAGCTAAATAGCAGGTTCAACAAGCCCGTGACCATTTTTATATTGTTTTTACGCTTTTTGCTGTGATTTACTTTTGAGTTTGAGCAGCATTTGACCCGAGGGTTCCACAAAATAGTTCCGCTTAATAAAGCTTCAATTTCGGTTTGTACGGATGTCATAGACGACCTACTTGCATTTTCTACTCAGCTTGATGCCGCGATTGCTGTTGTTTTAGCATCACAAAATGAGATTTATAGGATACTCCTGCTCGTTGTACAACTGTCAGTTCTAACTGACCTACATTGTGACTGCGTCACGAAGCTAATTTTAGGTCCCGTTATTTTTGTCATTTCTTAACTCTTGTTTCATGCACATCGATCTGAAGCATAATTGGATTTGTATCAAGAAAGCGCTGTTCTTTTTTGCTTCACTAATCATCAACTAAATACATTTACTTTCTTGCTTGCTCATGTGTTTGTGAAGCCTGTTTGATCGCAAATGAGCGTTCGACCGAAACATGTTGAAGGTCTTTTATACGATTAGTTTTTTCGCTGCTACCTATATTCGACTTCCCTTTTGATGTTTAGCTTGAGATTATATCTGAACGCCTAATTATTAAACGAATACCCTACGAGGTAACATAAGTTCGGACTTGAATTGGTAGTGCTTTGAGTATGGATGGGAAGCGCTGTTCCATTCGTTACTGAATTTAAGGAATGCAAATAGTGAAGAATAGGAAAATGAAAATAGCTTTATTTGTCTGCACGAATATTCAGAAATCAATCTGACCGATAATTGAATCTTTACTGCTGTTTACCATTAGCAAGTCGCTCTTCTTGATGAAACAAATGGCGTTTGAGACTCCTCCAAAGTGCTAAATCCATTTTCCATATAAACCATTGTGGTTTGACGTTCCGCTCAATTAATCCACTCCTCAACAACTAGGTCGCTTGAAATTGATTGACGATGCCGAGGCACCGGGACCAAAACTGCCGCTGCTTGCACGCACTTTAACCAGTGTTCCTGATCTCAGTCGTGCCTGTTTGCAGCCAACTCACATCTCGGACTCAAACAGCCAGCTCGGGCCTCGCTTGCAGGTTCAACATCTGAACGCGTCAGATCCTTGTATTCATCCCCCGGAGCGACAAGCCATCATCACCAGCAGCAACAACCAGCGTGTTCACCCTGAGTTGTCGAGCCAAAGTCCCGCCTTCTGTATGCAGCATTCCGGTGTTCAAATTTCAGTTTCAAATTCGCATAATTCACCATTTTCCACAAGTTCACTAGCCGGTTTGATAAATAAACCTATTGAGTTGTTGGCGGGCTCTGGGAAACCTGTCACAAGGGCACTATGTGATGATGAGCAAGTAAGTGTTTTGTACACGTATTGCATACAATTTTTCCGTATTAGTAATCATGGTCATGTCACGTGCTTGCATCATTCGTCACAATAACTGAAGTTGGGACTAGTGCACTGTTTTGTTCGCATCTCCATCACACTGCACAACTCGTTGTTTGCTGTTTGCAATATTGAGGTAGAGCAGGTGAGATTCGAGTCAGATAGCTTTAAACTGCAGTTGTTGTTGCCTCTTTCTGTCGATTTCGATTAAGGATATACATAACAATCGCATGACAATTTCATGCTACACAGCATTTCAAATGAATAATCAGTTCGAATCGGGAGGAACAATTTCTTCCGCACGGCAATCAGCAGAACTCCGCCGAGATCTTGTGGAACCAGTTATTTTAGCACGAAGCTGTACATTTGATTTGATTTTACCCACTGCACAAGTACTCGGCTGTCTGTGTTATTTTTCTGACTATTGCCGATATTAATTTTTCACCTGGGTAAGCTGGGGATCTTGGTTGAGCACGTTTGCCGAAACATGCAACTACGGCGGAATTTCCGATGGAAAGCCGAATGTCCATGCCACTGCAGCCTTCCTACTTGATAAAACGCGGTGTTCAAATACAAAATCACAGAGCGATTCACAGTCATGAGTTCACGGTGGTTATACGAAGCTAGAAGCCGGTTATGGATTAAATGTTGGAAGTATGAGCAGTACAATACATTGATCGTTTATAAGCTCCTTGAGTGCTTGGCTGGGATTCACTTTGTAATTCTGTATCTTAAGAACGTGCCAGTTTTATCACTAATAAAATCCACGCCTTTAAATGAAATTCTCCGTGGTTTATTTCAAATGAAGCATGTCTCTAGAAAATGTTGCCCTTACTATGCGACTTTTGATTCCCAGTTTACTTAATCATTTATTTTAGTCTAATCAATTATCGGTAACTGCGCTCAGCTTGTTATGTAATAAGCCATTGTGGACTTTATTGTAGGCCTTTCACTAATACTAAATTTATTATTCATATTTTATCATCTTGATCCGTCAGTTTCACCCAAGTGCTAAAGCTCAAGTCACAATGAAATCCTCTGGGCCGATTGTCACCAATCAATCGAATGGCCCTCCGAAACATTCCACTGTTGCCACATCTTCGGATGGCGCTCAAGTTTTGATGATGCTGTCGCCCACGAACGGAAACATTCCGCAAACTTCGATGTCTAGTGCTTCGCGCGATCACTACAGTCTCATGAGATCATCGTTCACCTCGGGGAGTGCGTCATCAAGTTTTCCTTTGCTTCTCATTTCCGCTTCTTCGTCGGCCGGCGCGGAGGCATTGGCCGCTGCGGCAGCTATAGCAACGGGTGCACCTCCTTCTAGTCTGGTCCCAGTTCCTGTTCGATTGACTGCTTACGTCCCGGGAGAAACCCAAACACCGGTGGATTCGAGGAGTATGCATGGTGATTTATCCAATACTCCGCGTTTTATGATCTCTGTTTGCACCCCACCGGGTGGGAGTCAATCCAACACCCCAGAAATTAACTGCTCAGACAAAAAGCCTTCCGCAGAATACCGCTCCTCGGTTCAAAATACCGCTATCCTTTCTCATACAGCAGCCATGGCTCATCCAACCGCATAAAACCTCGAACAAAATGAATCTTGATTATGCGGTGTTTCTTTGTTTGCCACCTTTGCATCTCTGGTTTACTTAATCAAGGTGTCTGAATTTTTGTGCGCGTTTCAAAAGTGTACACAGGCACACACACTATGTTCTTGTGGTAGACTCCTTGTGCGGTCCTAAGTTCGACCCCTCCGTTCGCAAGCAGTCTGATTGTGTTTGTGGTTTCCTCTCAGTCGGTCCGTTGCTTTCCAATCATTTGCATTTTCCCCGACCTTTTCGCCCAACCTCTCGAGCACTCCCCCGAGCCTCACCACACCGGTGTTTTGGTTTAACGTCCGCTTTGTGTTTTCCCATTATTTTCTACCATAGTCATTGTTCTGTTTGGTGGAATTCTGGCATTTTGTCTTATTGGCATCCTCGTCTCTCTTTCCCCTATGGGATATTGACCCGACCAAGGCACTCGTGTCTTCGCTGTTTCGCCATCATTATTCACAACGCCAGCAATAACCCATTTCCTATTTTCGTTGTTGCTCTTGTTCTTTCTTTCGAGTTCGTGTGTTTATCACTTGCACACATCATGGTTTCTCACTCGTGAAGCCTTCAATAAATTTCGGCTCATTTTGGAAGTAAAACCAAGGGATTTTGTTTTCCATCGATTGGGGTTTAAAAATGATTATTCTGTAAACTGGTCTTTTAGGAGCGTATTAGCAAACGTTTTTCAATCAATTCTGTCTCCATGACGATGTTTGCTCTGGTATGATACATGTTTGATATCGTGCAGTAGCCGGGATAAACCTGATGAACCCATTGATAATCACATGATTCGCCCTTAAATAATCCGTCTGAGCTTCTCGTTGCTTCCACAATTCCTCGCTGTAATGATCTGCTATAATAAATGTGAAAAACTATTTTATTTAGCAATTGATTGGAATATGTTTGGACCGATCGTGTATTCATAATGCAAAGGAATTTGAGTGCAATCGGTTAGAGTAGTTTTTGGGTAACGTTTCACTTCTGACACAGAAGCTTCGTCAGACCAAGGGTGATAGTCAGGACAGGGATCATGATTAAGTAGCGGTCAACCCACCACCACTTATTTGACCTTACCGCTAAACAGCCTGTAGTACGCTTACCGTGTGTCACGTCTCGTGGGAATGACCAGGATCAGTGGTCGATTTTCCTACTAATGTGTATCCATATCAATCTGATACAAGTGAACACGGTCAAGGTCAGTTGACACGGCGGTCCACATGGCGTAAAAGTACATAACTAATGGGGTTAAGGTTAACCTATTTTTGAAGAAAAACAATCTAATTAACTAGTAGGTATAAGGTGAATAATAACTATTTACCGTCGCAGCAGTGCCGAGCGCCAGATTGTGGAGATTTCTACCCCATCCACCTCATTGACTGCCAGTCGACCTGCCTTCGCAATTTCGACCGCCTCCGCATGTAGGCGTTCGCTATACGGTTTAATGCCGCGTCTTAATATTTCCACATTGTCTAGATCGACGCTGTGGCCCGTATCTAAAACGTACTCCGCCAAGGCGGAATCACGAATAAGGGATTGATATTCCCTCGCATCCCGGGGCTGTTTCCGGACACGTTTTCGGTGTTCTTCGATTCTAGTGTGAATTTCCCTAGAAGTCTGGCCTATGTAAACACCCGAACAGTCCTTACAGTTGATTCTGTAGATGCTGTTCGTGATGCTAGATAAAGGTGTCTTATCCTTGAGATGCATCAGAACCGAACGGATAGTTTTCATTTTCTTATAAGTCACGCGCTTCAGATGTGCATTTTACGTAAGGTATACAAACTGTATCTCGCCAATTTTTCTCCGATTTTTCTGACGGTTATTTTACCTTCATCAATTGGCGTTTAACAAAACTTTTTGGGCAACCGTGGTCAATGAGCCTTTGGCTCGCTTCACGGTGCGCCTGTTTACGGTCTCCTTCGTCGCTGCACAGGTGCTCTATCTTATGGAAAATGGAACAAGATATGGAGCTAAAGACTTGTCTTGGATGAGCGGAAGAGTATCGTAGTACAGCATATGTATCGATAGGTTTCCGGTAGACAGAAGTTTTTATTTTCCCGTCTACTTTTTGTGTTAAACAGTCCAAAAATGGAAGATTGCCTGAGCAAGACTCAACTTCCTTTGTGACCGTAATACGTGGGTCTATTTCATTTAAATAGTTGAAGAATGCGTCTAACTAATCTCGCTTGATGATAACAAATGTGTCATCAACATAGCGCCACCATAATTTTGGCTTAAGCCCTTCATTGTTAAGGGCTTTGTTCTCGAAATGCTCCATATACATGTTCGCAAGTACTGAAGATATCGGTGAACCCATCGCCAACCCTTCTTTTTGTCTATATAATTGCTCATTAAATATGAAGTTGTTCATGTTTAGGCAGATCGATACGCCGTTGATAATTTGCTGGACGCTCAAGTTTGTGCGATCTGACAAACTGGCATCAGATTCCAAGGCCTGTCTAGCTAGTTCTAACGCACTTGTTGTATCGACGTTGGTGAACAAAGCGCTAACATCAAAGCTGACCATTATTTCGTCGTCATCAATTGTTACTGACTTTAAGCGTGCTGCAAAGTCATATGCGTTCTTGATGAACGAGGCTGTATTGCCGACTAAAGGTTTCAACAAATAAGCCAAATGTCTAGCTAACTTGCGTGCAGGTGATCCGATACCATCGACGATAGCTCTTACAGGAATGCCATCTTTATGTATTTTAGGCAGGCCGTAGAACCTAGGAGTTAGAGTAGACTTGGGATACAGGTTATACCACAATCCCTTTCCCAAACTCTCCTTAATGCTACGTAAGTACCTAGAGACTACCATTTTACAGTTATTCATTACCCTTTTCATTTTTCCATTATCTATCCGTTCATAAGGGCCCTCGGATAAGTGTACCCCAACCTTGTCGACATAATCTCTTTTGTTCAAAATTACCGTTACTTTCCCTTTATCAGCCTTAGTAATGACTATATTCGTATCTTGCTTCAGCGTAAGAAGTGCTTGTCTTTCATGTGAATCAAGGTTTGCAACGCCTTGTTCCTGGTTTTTGATGACGCCAAAGATACAGTTTCTTATCGAGTCTGCCTGTTCATTAGGAAGTGCATTTAATGACCCCTCAATACATGGGATAATATCCTCAGCCTTCATAAAGCTCTTACTTATGCAGAAATTCAAGCCCTTCTCCAACAATCTTTGCTCAGCTTGCGAAAGTTGCCGATTAGATAAATTCAAAACACTAGAATACTGGTTGCGAGATAATGTCTTATTAGATTTATTAGATGAATGTTTCTTATATAACTCTAATAACTTGTTGAACTTACGGTTTTGTCTTTCTCCTATTCGCTCCGTTTGTGTGGCCAAAACCTCCGCGTGCTTTCCACAAATTCTGCAGAAATCCGCTTCGGATAATTCGACTCGCAGTTTCGACATCATTCTCGAGGCTTTCGAACGAGCGGCTAATAGGGTTTCGTTGACCCGGTAGATCCTTTGTTTCAAAAACATGGGATGCGCTCGCGGCAGCCTTTGTCGATTTGCGGGAATTATCCGGAGGTTTTACCACCAGATCCCTTGGTATTACGCCCCGCTGCTTGCAACGATGGTTGAAGATGCGGTGGTTCACCCATCTGGCTTCTTATTCCGCTGTTCTCACCAACTCACTGGCCTATTTTCGGACATGGTACAACCATGAATTCTGGCATGCAAGTCTTTAACCCTAACGGGTACCGTCGCCTTGTTCAGCCTAATATAATCGCCACACGGGTGCCAATCGTTCAGGGTTTTCAACGGGCCCATATGCAGAGGAGAGTACCAGTAGATGGCCGTATAACGCCTAATTCTAGCATGTACTGGAACTCCTTGCGCGCGATCTGTAACTTCTCTGGCGGTAATCGCCTCGGTCGTCCGTAAACCGGGAGACCACTGGTGTTTACGTGGTTTTCTACCGGTATAGTGACCGCCGGTATTGAAGTAGATAAAGATTGGACCTAGTTCGAATATTTCGCAAACAACTTTGCATAGCATGGTTCTACGTCGGCAAAACTCAAAACCGCGGGAATCCTTGCTTCCCTGCTCGGGGAACCAAGAACTTTTAGAAGAGTAGTCCATCTATCAGCTGCGAGCGCCAAGAATCGACAAGGAGGTCAAACTAGTGTAAAAAGTAATCACCCAGGGTTGCAAATCGTAAAAATCCAGCGAAATTCATGTCACAAACCTAAATAAAGGGTCCAGGAGCGTTCAGCGTAGGTTGTTATAACCGATACTTTGGCTTCCCTTAATTGTTGGCTTATCGGGCTAGACGCTTTGCTCGCTACGCAAAGATCGGTTTATGTCGCTTGTACATCGAAGACCAGATCCAATCCATTAACCGCATAAATGGGGAACATTTTAGTAAAGTTGAAACCTAAAAACCACCGCTATTTCTGAATATACACCATGACTGGTTCCTTTCCGTATGTATTCTAAATGCAGCTGTCTGCCTTGAAACGAATAGCACTCAAAGTTTATGAAGTGTGTACGATGTGAAAGTGACCAAATACGAAAATGTTTCGCTGCGTTCACGTGAGTAATACTTTCGATTGTTTGAACTGGGTGTGTCGTGCCGATCTCATTCAACAACGGCTTTAAAGTTAAAGCTCAGTTTACCGTTCTTTCACAGTTTCGAGGCTCGAAGAACCTGAACATGCTCTCTATGCCAGATTTTTACCAATCGCAAGTTGTTGCTCTTGGGTGTCAGTGAAAAGAAGGTGAGCAAATAAGGATATGTTCACTAACAATTAGGTTGTTAAGCCATATTATAAAGACTTATTCATATTAAGAAATTGTGTGGCATCACCGTTTATTAAAACTTATTTTAAACTACCTTAAGTTCCTGGAACAAACAAGTTGCGCTTGTATGCCATGTTGGATAAGGATGGTACCACCAACCTGTTCAATCACATGCGCGGGGATGTGAGCAACACATTACTTTGGCCATGTAGATAGGGTTTAAACCCATGATCATGAATAAAAATGTTCATTTGCATGCATTTCCAGATAGGTTCAGATAGGTTGAACAGGTTGGTCGCACCAACCTTATCCGATATTGGCATACAAGCGCAACTTGTTTACCATTCTTCCACTGTTTCAAGCTCATGCGGATCCTGATCCCACTGTCCCTACATGCTGAGTGCAAACAGCACGAAACCCGTTGTGGTGTGTGTTTGTGATGAAACTCAGAACTCAGAAAGTTTTATGGTAGAAAAAGCAGTAAGCTTTACAATAACCATAGGATGACAAGGTATATGGAATAAAAAATATAAAATATCAATAGGGACAGTCACATACCGCATGGTTCGTAATATACTCATCTAGTTTAGAAGCGAAAACCGCATCAGATTCCGAGCGTGTGATTTCTTCAGGCAAAATTTTCCAAGTGAAACAAATTCTTACCGAGAAAGAATTACGACGAATATCCAATCGAGAACGCGGACTGCTTAAAGCCTTTGAATGTGTTAGTGTAAGGCCATTGGGCTTTAGCAAGTGATTCCGGGGATGGTTTTCAGTATGCAGGATTTTGAATGTCAACATGAGGTCACTACGTATCCGTCGTTGGGTAAAGTCACGTAGATTCGGCTTTAACATTCGCTCTTTGAAAGGCAAATTTCTGTACCGGGAGACTAACTTTGTCGCACGATGATAAATCCTGTCGAGTAGTTCGATATCCTTCCTCGGCCACTGTGCCCAGGCTTGGATGGAATATTCCATTACAGGACGTCTATACGTATCAATTTACCGGGGTAGGTTTTCGGGCTTAAAAATGGTGAATATTCTTTTAAGAAGACTCAAGATACGACAAGCTTTATTGTACACTATCCGGCAATCATGTCCAGGCTTAAGGTTAAACGACACCCAGATACCGAGATCTTTTTCTGCGGCGGTCTAGAGGAGATCTTGCGTGCCAAGCTGATACGTGTGACGCAGAGATTTTCCAAGCCGCAGCATTTTATGGTCATGGGTTTAAACCCTATCTGCATATGTTTCGGTACATGCGATTGGTCGTATCAGCCTTATCCAACAGTGACATGCAAGCACAACTTGTTTACCATTCTTCCACGCAGACCCTACCTGATGAATGCAATCAGCACGAAACCGATCGTGGGTGTGTTATGGAAATGCATGCAAATGAGCTATTTTGTTCTATTATTTCTGTTCAGCTAGAATTGTCTCCGAAAATGAAGGCTTCACAATTACTTTGTCAAAGAGCCTTAGAGCAAAAATAAAACTTGGCAAATTTCGAAACTTTTCAAACTTCTGTTGATGAAACGGCGTTTCATTAACAAGGAGCCAATTCTCAGAACTTGCGAGGCGCATTTAGAATACAGAGAAACAGCGATAATTTTCGGTTACTTCGCCGCATGAAACCCGACTCTTGCTGGAACAAATAATCGTGTCCTTCGTTATTCTGTATGCTTAAATCAATTGTTCACGCCAAGATACCGGGATATTCTAACCCGTTTCGTCCAGCTTGTGGGAAGGCTGATAGCATTCGCTAGTGCATCATGAACAACTGAGTGAAGCTCGTCATTGTGTGATTCATCAAAATATTAACATAGAAACAATCCATCTAATAGCATGATAGCTATCGATCTTAAATACTCAGATTGATGTTCACTTACTCATATTTCCCCAACTTAGCCCGAGATAAATTATCCTTCTGGTTGCTAAATACACAAAATCGCTAGCAATTCGTGAGAAGAAACCATGCGGTCACGTTGTGTTGTCCTGCTCACATAGCAGAGAAGGCTATCGATTTTTACGTAGCTTGCGGCTTTTTGAGTTCATGAGTTCATTGTTCGGCTAAATGGGTCATTCGATCGAGCAACAGAGGTGCGGGGAAGTGAGCAATACAATCCGTAGTACGGAACTGATGCGAAAACAGTAACCATGGTAAAAATACACGCGTTGTATTAGATTGACGTGGATGCATACTAGGAGGAAAATCGACCACTGATCCTGGTCATTCCCACGAGACGTGACACACTGTAGGCTTACTATAGGCTGTTTAGCGGTAAGGTCAAATCAGTGGTTGGGGGGTTGACAACTACGTAATCATGTTCCCTGTCCTGACTATCACACTTGGTCTGACGAAGCCTGTGTGCCAGAAGTGAAACGTTACCCAAAACCTGTCCTAACCGATTGCGCTCAAATTATTTTGCATTCGGTCCCAAACATTCCAATCGATTGCATGCGTTTTTATTTCAATCAGATTCGCGTTCATTTGTACCTGAGTATTTTCATGCGTGTAAGATTGTGAAAATGAAAATTGTGAGATGTTTTAATGAGTCACTGAAGGATGGCGTATATAATCTCAGCAATTTTCAATAAATTAGATTGCAAGAGTCTAAATTAACGTTTAAATTAGATAGTAGAATGAGCCGGTTTTGCTGTGAGTCTTAAAACAGTAGAAGAGCGGCAACAGCGTTAAACTTGAAGTGTGTGAATTCGGGATAGGTGTTCCAGGAAACAAAAATGCTCATTTGCATGCATTTCCATCAAATACACCTTACTGACGGTCTAGTGTTGTTTGTACTCATCAGGTAGTGACAATAGGATCAGCACCCACATGAGCTTGAAGCAGTGAAATAATGGAAAACGAGTTGCGCTTGTATGCCATTGTTGGATAGGGCTGGTACAACCAACATGTTCAATCACATGCGCCCAAACACGTAGACAGGGTATAAACCCATTATCGTGAACAAAAAATGCTCATTTGCATGCATTCCCATCAAACATCGTACGGTCAGCCTCGTGCTATTTGCACTCACCAGGAGGGACAGTAAGTTCAGGTTTGTTCGGCAAACCTGTGTGATGGAAATGCATTCAAATGATCATTTGTGTACATGATCACGTGTTTGAACCCAATCTCATATTATTGAACAGGTTGGTCATACCAACATTACCCATCAGTGAAATACAAGCGCTGAAATAATATAACTTTGAGCCTTTACACGAAAGGCCTTATCTTAATGTGAGCTAAATGGACCAGCGATAAAATTAACTGTCATTTATCATCTCAAGCGAAAACTTTGATAAGAGTGTAGTGACAGTATGCTATCAAACGAACCTACGTGTGAACTCTGGGATTAAATCCCTGTTGAGCTGTTGAACGACAACGCTTTTCTATTCCATACTATTGAAGAATGAGTCATAGAGTTTCAATAAGGTAGTCACATGCTAGAAGTTGATGTCACATGAAAATGTGTCCTCAGCAAAGTTATATCCGTAAATTTTACAGACCTACAACAAACCTAACAATCCAGTTATCACGAAACCCGTAGAATTATGCGCGTTGGTTCAAGTCACTATGAAACCCTCTAATTCTTATGTTATCGATTTCTGTGTTATCTCAGAAGCGGCTTCAAATATACCAGAAGATTCGAACGGTAGTTTCTTGTTGAAGTGGTGGTAACAGCAAAGGCTAATAACCGAATGCAGACAAAGTTCACGAGACCTCTGCGACCCATCAACTGTCGGCACAACCAATCAGGGACTGAGCTTAGAGGCGCGAATTGTCACCGTTGAATCTTGTTTTAAAAATATTGAACTTAGCCCTCGATTCCTTGTTACAAACTGCACGAAACCAGTCGCCACTGAAACTTCAAACAAGCCATAAATCTCTCCTATCTCTCTATATATATATATATATTATTATATTTTAAAAGTTGATTGCTTTTTCAACCATAAATCTTGAACCTTGAAACCGGTCGACGTGGCGTCTGAAACAGCATGCTGTACACGTATCGTGGACGAGTGTTTAAGCAAAATCTAACTAGCCGCGCACGCATAAATCGAAAGCATCCAGGGTGTGCATAAAATGCATGCAAGAATGTACAGTCTCGCTTAATGTTAAATCGCTATTTTTGCATTCTTATTTGATGAGCAGTCGGTGTATTGCGAGGACCAATGAGATAATGATAAACGCTGAACTAATCTTACTGTCTCCACCTCATTACGACAAACAGCCAGAAACCAATTGTGATGTGTAAATGTGGAGGATGTGAGCAACACTATACTTTGATAATCATGATCTTATTTTCTCATGTAATGTTCAAGACAATGGACGTGTTCAGATGCAACGCACCCAGATTAAGTTCTGCCTTGTATGGGTTGCCCACAATCCATTACCACAGAGTACCCTATTTAGATCGTTCACACTTTACGCGATTGCTAGATGGGATTTTCCGGTTGAGAAGATTGTAGAATGAAACGTTATTAATATTTACTGAAAATTTGTTCAAACAAATAAATCTATGTTCGTCTCTTTTAATTTGATTCAAGTTAGTAATACGAGGAACATTTGAGGAACGCAGTTTAAATGTTTAAATTGATAAGCTTGTCCTCATTTAGGTACATCGATAGTTTTTTCAATCAGATGGTTTGATGCCAAAACTAAATAAGCTAGTTTTGTTTCGCTGACCTCCAAATACCTTGTGATCCAGTATTATCATTTTCGCAATTAAAATCTCTCAGAGTGACCTTGTTTAATCGATTAATGCATCGAACACAACGTAATTCATCAGCACTTACGAATATTGTATACACATTTTGAAGAACTGATATGTAATATTGATATTTAATATGTCAAGATTCAAGATTCAAGAATTTATGGTATAAACACATCAGGATATTCGTATAAGGGCAATAAATATATATACAAAAAGATTGAGTCATTAGGAAGATCGACAGTTTTGTAGTTGCAAAAAAATGTCATGTATTGTGGCGGTATGATGGGTAAAAAATATTCGTTTGGAAAAAAATCATGTTATATAAACGGGATGTAGGGTGGAATTACTACGCATAAATATATCCAATTTGTTCCTGAAAATCCTTTCACTAGATGATTGGACAACATCTGACGGTAGGGAGTTCCATAAGAAAAAAACGCGCACCGAATAGAAGAACCGACGGCAGTTCCGGTGGGAATGTGGAATATAAAATGCCAATGGGTGAGTACGTGTGGCATGGCTTGACCGGAGGCGAAATAGATGCCTTGGAGTTCATTATTTTGTAGGTTAGTATTAGATCAAATCGAACCCTTCTGCGAAGCAGTGTATCCAAATTAAGCTGCTGAAGTCGATTCTCATATGGTAGGTTGCGGAGACAGCCAACAATTTTAGTTGCTCTGTGATAAATCCTCTCGAGCAGCTTCATGTCCTTTTGTAGCCACGGTGCCCAAGCTTGCACTGAGTAATCCATCATGGACATTTACTTATCTATTTTGGGGGTATTAAATTTTAGTTATAATCATCTTGAATCTTGAATCGTGATAATTAGGGTTAGAGCCATTCGGTTATTCAGCATTTGTTTCGGGCTTTAAACTGAAAATAAATTTCATTGCAACAATGTTTGATATTTAAGTGAATCCTATCGCCAAAGTAATGTGTTGCTCACATCCCCGGCACTTACACATCACTACCGATTTCTGGCTGTCTGCCGTCATCAGGTGGAGACAGTAAGATTAGTTCAGCGATCCATATAACAGTGGAAAAGTGGTAAACAATATTAGAATTTGAAGTCGCTGTTTAATAGGTTTCTTACAAACGAACCAATATGTTTGAACGCAGATTCACAAAGTGATTCCCGGTCAAGCGGTGATCAATAACCAAAGTAAAGTGTTGCTCACATACCCCGCAACACAACTGGTTTTTGGCTGTTTGCCGTCATAAGGTTCAAGATTCAAGATTCAAGAATTTATGGTTACAAAAAGCACATAGCTTCACAATTACCATATCATAGTAAATATGCGTTCAATAAGAGGTATAAAAAACAATTATACGATGTCACTGGAGTCAATACACAGACATCGTCAATTCGTTGTGCAACAAATAAGTGTCCAAGGTTCGAGTGAATGTTTGGATACAGGGAGAGGTGATAATTGCTTCGGGAAGGGCATTCCAACAGGAAACAGACATGTACCGAATAGAAATATCGGCGACAATTAGTGCGGGAATGGGGAATTTGTAGTGCCGCTGCGTGGCTACGTGTAATTCCTGATTCACGGTATTTGAACAAATGCTTGAGTGGATGATCTGGAGTATTCAATATTTTGTAAGTAATGATAACGTCACTTCGAAGTCTACGTTAAAGGGGAGTGAGGAGCTTTAGCTTTTTCGACCTTTCTTCGTATGTAAGGTCTCGAAAACCACGCACGAGTTTAGTTGCACGATGATATATCCTGTCAAGCAAGAATATATTTTTTTCATCCACGGAGTCCATGCTTGCGATGCATGTTTCATTGTGGGAATTAAGTAGATCTTCATGATGCTTGGCAATGTTACAGGCGTAAAGGTTCTGAAGATCCGTCGAGGCATACCTAAAAGCTTCGAAGCACGCTTGTAAATGACCTCACAATGCACGCTGTTCTTTAGGCTGCCACTTATCCAGACTCCAAGATCCTTCTCCGATTCGGTCCAGCTCAAAATCGTCTGCCCAAAGTGATATTCGTAATGAAAGGGCTTACCGTTTTGCAGTAACTTGCATTTTTGAAAATTGAACGGCAGTTTATTTCTAACTGACCATTCGTGTAGTGCATCTAAATCACTTTGCAGTTTTACGCAGTCTGCAGTTGATTTTATTCGCATCCAAAGTTTAACATCATCCGAAAAAAGAACTACCTTGCATGAGAGCGTCTCAGGTAAATCATTGATGTAAACTAAGAAAAGCACTGGACCGAGAACGGAACCTTGCGGTAAACCACTGGAGGTATTAATGGCTCGTGATTGTACCCCGTTAACTCGAACGGTTGCCTTGCGCCCATTGAGGTAGCTTTCGAACCACACGAGTAGCTGCCCGTCAATACCAATCTGTTTCAGCTTTTGTAGCAACAGGAAGTGATCAACTCTGTCGAAAGCTTTCGACATATCCAAATAGCACGCGTGCACACTGTCTCCTGCGTCAACCGTTTGAGTCCAATCGTTTAATACCGTCAGCAAGTTTGTCAAGCATGAGCGAGCTTTACGAAACCCATGCTGGGCGACAGATAGTATATTTCGTGATTCCAAGTTATGAACTATATTTTTCGTCACTATGCGCTCCATCACTTTGGATATCACGGGGAGTAGGGTGACAGGACGGTAGTTCGCGGGATCTGAACGGATACCACCCTTATAAATCGGTGAAATTACCCCTGTCTTCCACTCTGTTGGAACCACTCCTTCGGTTAGGGAATGTTGGAACAATTGGCATAGTGGTTCACACAGCTGCTGGTCACAGGATTTTAGTAGTGCTGGTGTTATTCCATCGGCTCCCGGAGATTTCCTAGGGTTCAGTCGACACACGTGTCTTCGTATAATCGCCGGGGAATTAAAATGCAAGATTCAAGATTCAAGATTCAAGAATTTATGGTTACAAAAAGCACATAGCTTCACAATTACCATATCATAGTAAATATGCGTTCAATAGGAGGTATAAAAAAATCAATTATACGATGTCACTGGAGTCAAGTAATATGCTTACCCTGAGTCAATACACAGGCATCGTCAAATCGCTAAGTAACAAATAATTGTCCAAGGTTCGGGTGAATGTTTGGATACAGGGATAGGTGATAATTGCTTCGGGAAGGGCATTCCACAGGAAACAGACACTTACCGAATAGAAATATCGGCGACAATTAGTACGGGAATGGGGAATTTGTAGTGCCGCTGAGTGGCTACGTGTAATTCCTGATTCACGGTATTTGAACAAATGTTTGAGTGGATGATCTGGAGTATTCAATATCTTGTAAGTAATGATAACGTCACTTCGAAGTCTACGTTGAAGGGGAGTGGAGAGCTTTAGCTTTTTCAACCTTTCCTCGTATGTAAGGTCTCGAAAACCATGCACGATGATATATCCTGTCATGCAAGAATATATCTTTTTCATCCACGGAGTCCATGCTTGCGATGCGTGTTCCATTGTGGGAATTAAGTAGGTCCTCACGATTCTTGGCAACGTTACAGGCGTAAAGTTTCTGAAGATCCGTCGAAGCATACCTAGAAGCTTTGAAGCACGCTTGTAAATGACCTCACAATGCACGCTGTTCTTTAGGCTGCCACATATCCAGACTCCAAGATCCTTCTCCGATTCGGTCCAGCTCAAAATAGTCTGCCCAAAGTGATATTCGTACTGAAAGGGCTTACCGATTTGCAGTAACTTGCATTTTTGAAAATTGAACGGCAGTGTATTTCTAACTGACCATTCGTGTAGTGCATCTAAATCACTTTGCAGTTTTACGCAGTCTGCAGTTGATTTTATTCGCATCCAAAGTTTAACATCATCCGCAAAAAGAACTACCTTGCATGAGCGCGTCTCAGGTAAATCATTGATGTAAACTAAGAAAAGCACTGGACCGAGAACGGAACCTTGCGGTACACCACTGGAGGTATTAATGGCTCGTGATTGTACCCCGTTTACTCGAACGGTTGCCTTGCGCCCATTGAGGTAGCTTTCGAACCACACGAGTAGCTGCCCGTCAATACCAATCTGTTTCAGCTTCCGTAGCAACAGGAAGTGATCAACTCTGTCGAAAGCTTTTGACATATCCAGATAGCACGCGTGCACACTGTCTCCTGCGTCAACCGTTTGGGTCCAATCGTTTAATACCGTCAGCAAGTTTGTCAAGCAGGAGCGAGCTTTACGAAACCCATGCTGGGCGACAGATAGTATATTTTGTGATTCCAAGTGATGAACTATATTTTCCGTCACTATGCGCTCCATCACTTTGGATATCACGGGGAGTAGGGTGACAGGACGGTAGTGCGCGGGATCTGAACGGCTACCACCCTTATAAATTGGTGAAATTACTCCTGTCTTCCACTCTGTTGGCACCACTCCTTCGGTTAGGGAATGTTGAAACAATTGGCATAGTGGTTCACACAGCTGCTGGTCACAGGATTTTAGTAGTGCTGGTGTTATTCCATCGGCTCCAGGAGATTTCCTAGGGTTCAGTCGACACAAGTGTCTTCGTATAATCGCTGAATTAATCTAAATATTATTCAGTTGTTGAGATACAATCGATGTCAGTAAATTCTCATTCGCCCTAACCGTTATCGGGCTAAACACATTTTCATAAACTTGAGCGAGAGTATCAGCCGTTTCCTTTGCTGTGACTGTTAATCCATTATCAGAAATAACAGGAAACACCCCTGGCTTCACACTGGACCGAGCATTGACAATCCGATAGAGAAGTTTAGGGTTTTCTTCCATTTTCAAAGACAGAGAGCGATGGTAATATTGCTTGTCCTCTTTGACGAGAGCATTCACTTTGTTACGAATTTTAGAAAATTGCTGCCAAGAGGCATCAGTTCTGGTCTTTCGGTGTTCAGAACTTACAATCTACTGTTGAGTGCTGTGCGGTCGCATAAATCTGTGCTCTCATACTTTTGGATCTATTTCCTCACTCGCTCTTCTGAACTGAACGGTTCAGATATCATTGAACTCGTCTCAATTCACTCGTTTGGATTATACCAGTTTCAAGTTCGCGAAAGGTGAATCCTTGAAAATCCAAATTTTCGAATTATAACCCAAATTACTCACGCGTGCAACAGACCCGGAACTTTGGAATATTGTTTCTGTTCAAATACCGTCGAGAAGAGCAAATCACTCCGAATCGACCGATATTCTTTTGAAATCTGTGAGATCGAAAATCGTGAAATCGCAACAGTTCTATCATACCTCGTTCGCTTTTCATCGTTTGGATCACTTAACTCCGATCCAACGCATTCACTCCACCGCTAGTTATCGATCGATCAATAACTGCACTGAGTCACCCGTCACCGGATTGAAACAATGACACGCAGGTTGACCCCGAAAACCCAAACAAAGAAGACTGCACGTGATGTGTGCAAAATTTGCAACAAAGGGGTAAGCGCTAGATCTCATGTCGTTAAATGTTTCGGCTGCCTGAGTAAAATACATGTCAATTGTGATAAAGCACTAACAGAGGAAGTGGCATCGATTATCAACAACGTGGATTTCCCCAGTGTCTGTTACATATGCACTTCATGTCGAAGCAAACAGTCTAGCGACAATCCACACAACGCTGCCTATGAGGCAAGGCTTGAGCCTCGGTTAGAAACTTTAGAAAATAATTATCGAATAATTGAGGAAAGGCTTAAAACACTCTTGATGGATAAAATTGCCCCAGCGATTCAACCCGAAGCAGATGATGCTGAAGATAACAAAAAGCAATCTGAACTTCATCAATCGACGGAACTGTTGAAAAAAGTCAATAATGTACCATCGATTCCAGACTCAGGGGTTACGTCCAAAGAGCTCCAAGTGAACGCGTCTCATTCCAGCAAGCTAACATTCGCCCAGATGGTGTCTAAAGGTGATAAGTGTTTGGCGTTAGAATTGAGCCCTAAACCTCAGGCAAAAGAGGAAGTTAAAAGCAAAACGGTTCCATATCACAGGGAGCAGAAAAATTCGATAAAACGCATAAAAAAATTTAAGTGTAATATGCACCAATATTCCTGAGTCAGAGGTGACGCTCTTTCAAGAAAGGCAAAAGCATGACCGTGAAAACTGGTTCGTCGTTTGTAATCGAATCGGCCTAGACAGTGTACACCCCGTGTCGGTAACTCGATTAACTCGTCATACGGAATGCCCGAATCAAGATAAACCACGTCTCCTTAAAATCACTTTCGCCAACGAAAAGGACATGGAAAATGTCCTACTAAATTCGTATTTGCTCCGAACGCAAAACTGACCTACCCAACCGTATATATGCTGACGTTCCTTGGTGGGAAAGGTCAAAAGCACCGAATAGGCGGGATCAAACAGCACCAAGGAGTATTATTCTGCTTGACGTTCCAGAAAATTCGAGCACCACAACGGGCTTCGAAAACAAAGAGCACGACCGTAAACAATGGTCATTTATAGCTGAAAATATCGGTTTCCAAAATTCTGTAGTTGTCGACACATACAGAATACCTCGTTCGCCGAACTATCACGGGAAAGGGGCAAATCCACTTAAGGTTACGTTTCTTTCAAGTAGCATGGCGGATGACGTTCGAAGCAAGCTAAAAGTGAACAGAAACAGGCTACCTGAAAACGTAAGACTGTGCAGCTCAAAAGCCGCTGTTGAGGTCCACCTGGAGCCCTCAATTACGCAATTATCCGAAACTGGTGCAAATTCGCCCGCGAAATTACTTCAAATTGCTGCAAAAAACGATCTCGGTCCGTCGGACCAATAAATACTAATACTGACTCAGTGTTACATTCTAAAAACTCACTTAAATGCATCTATACCACTGCTCAAAGTTTGTTCAACAAATTGACTGAACTGACCGAGCTGTGCAAACGATACACGCCAGACCTCGTTGCTGTTACTGAAACCTGGTTTCAATCCTGTATGACTGATAGTGAACTTTTAATCCCCAACATGATGCTAATACGGAACGATCGCCCAAGAAAAGGGGGTGGTGTGGCTTTATACTGTCACGAACGGCTTCAGTGCATGAAAATTCACGATCCAAGACTTGATTTCGAAGATACCCTCTGGTGCAGTCTCACGAATGTGTCACAGGACGATTGCATTCTTGGAATCATATATCGCCCTCCAGCCTCGAATGATAATCAGAATGACAGGTTATTACAAGCGCTAAATTACGCCGGAGAGAAGCGTAGCTCGCAATTACTACTCATCGGGGACTTCCATCTTCCTCATCTCTTTGCCAGGTCCGATCACCCTATACACACATTTGATCACAAATTTCGTGAGGTGATCGACATGATTCCACTGCATAATCATGTGTTTGACTTTACTCATAGAAGAGGATCAGAGTGCCATCAATTTTGGATCTAATCTTTACTTCAGAGAAAACAGCAGTTGAGGGTGTTGACTACATTGCGCCCCTCGGTCGGAGTGATCATTTGGTGCTAGCCTTTGAGTTTGTTTGCAGTGCTAGACGAGTTTGTGCGTCCTCCAAACAATTCAGAAAGATCGACTACGCTGGTCTACGTGGATCGCTTGGACTAGTAAATTGGCGAGAACTTGATCAGCACAACACCGAAACACAATGCAGTGAGCTCACGAAAATACTTCAGTCAAACATAGATCAAAATTCGCGATTTGTTGATGAACGACGGGCAAGTGACTTCCGATTTAAGCTTCGCAGTCGCAAAAATCAATGATAATACGGTGTTGGCTATACAACGTTTGCCAGATTTTCTTAGCTGATTTGAGTTCAAGGAAATCCTATAGATTTGCAGTAATAAGAGCTCGAAGTAAGTCATTGTTCACAGTTGTATATTTCGTTGAGTATTTCCTACTGGTATGTAGTGGTAAATATAACCAAATTTCATGAAAACATGATCTCTCAATTCGAGTGGAGCTGTATAGGAAACAGATTCTATCACGAGTTCTTCGTTTGTAATTATGGGGTCCATGGTAGATGAGGTTTGTTCAGATCGAAATCACGATGGTTGTTTTACATGGTTGTAAATAAGGTTGCTAGTCATTATTTCTTGCAGAAAGCTTTTGAACAAATCGTCACCTGTCGGTACATTAAAATCACAGGGGTGGAGTGAATGTAAGTATGGGAGCTTCAATGCAAAGCGTATTGCATTAGAAAGAACAATGTCAGCCGCAGATGCTGAAGAAGGGGGTGATAAATCTATGCTAAGAGGTACTTAAGTTCATCATGCAAGTCAATAGAGCAAAACATTGAATCTCGGACATCCAGCTCAAGGGAGATAAGTATAATGCAGTTGATGCTTTAATGTAAGTAGAGGAGTACACCGCCACATTTTGTTGTTCGATCTTTTCCGTAAATCATCATGTGTGGGATGTTGAGTTCAGAGTTGTGCATGGAATTACTCAACCAGATTTGTGTCACTGTAATCAAATCCCAATATCCCGCGGTCGCACGTGAATAATGTTTAGTCAACTTGCCCAGCAACACAGAATTTGTCGGCTGCACCAGTTTTTTGTCTCGGGTGCATTTGATTGACTTCGTCGCGAAGTCATTTCAGGAACAATAGTGTTCGTGCGTTTTATGTCGTATACAGGCCGAATACGAACTTCAGGATATGCGAATTTTCGGCATTTATACCACGCCTCGTGTATTATATCCTTCATCTCGTCTGTGCGGTTTAAGGCGCATAACACGAGTCGTTATTTTTCCTTTAAACCTAGGATAACTTGTAAAAATCTATATTCACTGCAGTCATGTTGCAGACGTCTACAGGATACTTCTTCGTTTGAAGTAGGTACACCATGAAATATAACAGCTTTGCAATTTATAGCTTCTTTAACTAGTTCCGGATTATTACAACGAATTTGTCGTTCTTCCCACGGAACGTCCGGAAATATTCGTATAGTCGATATTTTTAAGACTAAGAGGGATGAGGCGAGCAACATATTTTCTCCATCTTGGACGGACATTAGCACTACACGCAGTAACCTGTGTGAGTTCACACGAGGTGAGTTCGGGAGTATAAATAATCGGCTCAGTGACGCAGGTGAGGCAGTGATGTATAAGCTTCAGCAAAGTTCTTTCTATTGTTTCCTGTCATCTGCTTCGCGTTGCTTTAGCGATGACGAATTTGATTCAATGAGATTACTACAAATTACCGTTAGATCTTCAAATTTGTCATTTGGAGAATTTTACTATTCAAACTCTTCGGTCTTAGCTTACGCATATCCTTAAACAATTCAGCACTTCCATTTGCTTGACTACTGGTCGGGTTCGCAGAATCTTTGGTCGTGCCGAGCTGTTTGAAGCGACTTTGTTCGAATTCTGGAGAAATCAGTGTTTCCGTGGTAATGACGGCTTCCCTGTAAGAATTACGGTTAATGTGGTTAAGGACTGCGTTTTGAACTGGCTCCAGCGTTTTCTGACACGCAAATGTCTGGAAAGTCTCCAACGGGTTTTCAAACCTTTTAAGGTTGGACTCTACAGCGAACATGGGTTGAAACTGTAAAATTTTGATTTTCAAGGATTCACGTTTCTCGGACTTGAGAATAGTTGAGTCCGAATGAGGAAGTTGAGTGAAGTTCAATCATATAAGAACCGTCTAAATACATCAAAAAGAGCGAACAATAACAAACAAAGTATGCTGGCGCAAATGTGTACGTCCAGGCCTTTCGCGGAGGGGCGAAATTTTGTAACAAGATACCAACTTATGCGCAGGTTGATAAATCCTCCCAAATAGTTCAATATCTTACTTCAGCCATGGTGTCCAGAAATTGATTGAATATTTAATGACAGGAAGCAAATGTGTATTAAGTATCCCGGGTAAGGTTTTGGGCATAAAACTCCTGCTCATTTTTAGCAGACCTGTGATACAACAGGCTTTATTATACACTCGGTTGGTAACGCGCTCCAGGCTTGAAATTACACATCACCCAGAAATATAGGACTAATCCAGACGAGATCCTGCGCGCAAAGCTGATAGTTCTGGTGTAGAGATTCACCGAGCCGCAGCATTTTACATTTCGCAGGATTAAAGGGCAACTCATTTATCCCGGACCAACAGCACAACAGCACATATCCCGATGCAATGCCATACAGTCGTTAATTTACCTCAATATTATCGGTAAACGGCACCAATTTACACACTATATCCTCGAATACATCATCCGAATACACTGAGAGCATAAGAGGTCAAAACAACGAGATTTCTAAACTCCACTTGTGAAGTCTATTCTTCCAGAAAGAAAACCAGTTAAGAACTGACTGTTCGATCTAGTATAGATAGTTAGTATTTAAAAAACGGTGGTGTACATATAGACGTCATGAGCCCTATCAATAATTCGATAATGCCGTTCACAAACTTGCAGCCTAACTTGAGCTTCGCAGGTCTTTGACAATGAAGCAAGACCCAAATTTTCAATACCAATGCTGAAGCTGCCCTAGACAAGGAAGTTAATCAACATTAACACAAAGATGCAAAACTCCGGAAGGATTTGTTTACGCTTGCTAGCTGAAAAAGTTCCGAAACATGAAAATATGAGATATACTCAAACAGAATTCTATCGGACAAGACATAAAATATGGATTTTGATTTGTCCGAGCTCAGCAAAACGCTTACATGGTCAACTCATAGAACCGAACTGGAATCCAAATATCAAAAACAAAAGTGGTGTGAAAATACTTGGAAATTGTCTGTGAAATTCAAAAATCATTGTTCCGAAAGCAACAGGTTGTCATGAACTTTAAATGAGTCATGCTGAATCCGGTTAGGTTTATACAAATGGTGTTTTGTACGTGAATTAACCATCTAACATTCGGATAGAAAACTGCCTCCCAAAGGCCATGATAAGTTAAATTTGCAATTTAGCCTGGAATTCTTCATCAAATCTTTGTTGTTGCATTAATATTTGTATACCAGTCTCGCAAGTATTAAGCAAGAACAAAACTTGTTCAGTACCAATGGAACATTTATCTGTATGAATTCCAAAACTTGCAATATTTTATTTCGCATTATATGAAAACTTCTTACAGAATCTCACAACCCGGATCGGCTGACACGTTTGAACTTGCAATTTATCATACTCCATTGGTAATTCGCCTACATGTTTATAAATGGTACATAAACAAAGGTTCATAAAAATGGTGTCACTGATAATATCGGCACTGCATCACACGCCATCATGCATTGTAAACGGAATGCTGAAACATTTTCCAATCCTCAATTTGACGCGAATAGTTCGGCAAATTTGCAATGAACAATTTTGCTAAGCATCTGGTGTTACCAAATTGGTGTACCTACAATATGACGGGAGAATGTAATCGGTTATAAACGTAAAATGTCCACCACAGATAAGTCATTCTTCAAAGTATTCAGCCTTTTTTACGGTGCACTCAATTTTCGGAAACCATAATGAACAACGGATAAGAAGCATATTATTTACTAGGCGTGTAAAAATGCCGATTTACTAAAAGCATATCTTTAAATTTATACAGTAGCTTATTAAATAAAATAGACTTATACCAACAATATGGAGACTTTGAATATCTGTTGAAAATTCTCTACTTTATATTTTTATTACAATGATTCTATTGCTAGTGCCGAAATGCCAAAGAGTAATCAAAGGAATAATTATATACCAAACTATATATTAACGGACGAGCTGCAAAAAGAGCTGTAATATTATTTTAAATAATGAAAATGTGCACATTACAAGCCTCAAAAATATGTACATAAGTGCACAATTGTCGTGAGAACTGAAGCACACTGACCATGTAGAGTTAATGCCACTCCGAGCAACCAGAACAAACATCCCCTGGAAAATTGACACAACAGCCAAAACCATATTTTAGATCTCTCTCTCTCTCTTCGTGGCGACGTGCAAACCTTACAATTTGAACCTTTAGTCAAAAGAAAAAAGCAGTCGAAAACCAACCGGCCGAGCAGATGTTCCGATCCCAGCACTCATGGCTACGTAGATCACAAACGAAAGTATTGGGATCGCCAGCCTCACCGATAAAACGACTAGCTGAAAACTCTTGGGTGCCATCAGGGCGCTGACTGCCACAACGGCGGAGATCAAATGCAAAACACAATTGGATCTCCTCCTACGGAAAACTATAAAAGCGCACAGATGCATTGGCTCAGCACCAGAATAGAGGTTCTATTACTTTTTCGATTCAATTGTAATGGTCCGACAAGCATATAGCTTTACATAAAACCACAGAATATTTTGGGAACTGCGAATAGTAAAACAAGCAAAAACGGGATTTGGCTGCTTAGTGAGAAATTCAAGAATCATGTACAAATACAAAGTGCAGAAAATGTTTTCTATTGGTGGGAGAGAAATGTAACTGCACGCGGCCAAAATGTATATTTTTCTTCGATGTACGGGTTAAGGGTCAAAAAGGAATCAAAACTTCTCTTGAACATTTGCTGAATTGGTGAGTAATTGGGTAAAACGGCAAAACATTGTCGCCGACATTTGAGTCTCAAGCGAAGGACTGTTAGAGTCAATGTGTGAGCT
>JACCGJ010021583.1:0-37408 GCA_013407085.1 Atriophallophorus winterbourni | reverse complement strand
AGTGATTGATTGATTGATTGATTGATTGATTGATTTATAGATAGATAGATGGATAGTTAGATTGATAGATAGATAAGTATATATATAGTTAGATAGATTTTTTGATTGTTCTAAAGGAATTAAATTTGTTTTTCTATGTTCGATTATTGAATGACTTTGCTATATATTGTTCAATCTCTGTATTGCATTTTTTTCTCAATTATTCTTTTCAGGTGTTTCATTCTTTTCTGTTTTTTGTTCATTCTTCCGTTCTATTCTGAGATTGACTTTTTGGCACCGTTTTTATCCGAATTTTCGTTGTATTTGATTCGTTTAATTCCTTTTTATATCCACACATCGTGTGGTTTATATAATGTTTTATTTGCAATCGATGATTTTCTCAATATCGATTTGCTATCTATTCCCGCTTTATAACCACATTTACACATTTCATGTTTGCACAGATGTATGTCAACTCAAATTTAATTCGTCGATTAATTGGCTTCTATTTTTTGTTTGAAAAATGAAAATTTCAATTAATCGAGGATATGTGATATCGCATTTTCTGTTTACTTTGCGAAAGTGTTTAATGATTTTTGCAGCATTGTGCATCCTAGCAATATTATACAAGTTTTCCAATCGGTCAAACTCTTTAAAGTTTTGGGAAAACAATGTTTTCATGAACTATGTGGAAAAGCATGATCACGTCAAATTTAATTCTACCGCGGAAGCAAACAATAGGATTCGTTGTCCCTGGCCTCCATCTAGTGTTCAAGATTTGATCGATTCTTCAACCGATATTCTTAAATTAACATTAAATCCTATTGTTAAATTAAACACGGAACGTCTTCCGAAATCTTCTGCGAAGAATAAAGGATATTTTCTCCGCTACATAGTCAATTTTATGTTGTGGTTCTGGATTTCAATAAAGTCATTATATATTTCCATATGTGAATCATGTTACAGTTGGTACCCACAAGCGGTTGACCTACCAGTTATTGTCCAGAAGATTAAAGAAGGTTTTCCCGTTGATGAGGTGAGATTTACGTAGCAAAACATTTCTAACCTCCTATATTTTTATACCAATTGTTAATACTTGTACTGCAAGTATAATAATTCTTTATCAAATATCAATGAATTTCGTTTGAAGAAATAGAGGAAAACTAAAAATTAATTGTGCAATAGCATCATACAGAACATGTAGATGGATTTACATTACAGATGTACATTACGGTGAGGTTTGTATTTTGGTCTCAGTAACATAATCAAGCCATTTCTGGGGCTGGTTTAATTGCGCCACTATTACGAGCTGTGACTAAATTAGTCCTGACGCGAATTCTGTTCATTTTATACTATACCTACAAAGATCGTTGTCAAACGTGCGAATTTTTTCTGAAATTCTATATATAGATAAATCACCTAATCAACAGCTCTCCCGCAATTATAACATGACCACTGTAAAACAATTTGATAGCTTTTCAAATTTGTTACTTTTCTACCCACAATATAATACGTATTTTAAAATGCTTCACTTAAAATTAACTTGTGAGTTCTGTTCATATTTGCCTGGAATTTCTGACACTTTTATTTTCAGTGAGGTATTGATTATAAACTTTGGATATATTTTATTTTCACTCTCATTTTGCGGTAACCGATCACACGTCAATCCGCTCATGTCACTTGGTTTTCAACAGATAAGTTTGCATTTTAATCTTCACTCCATTGTTTAATAAATCTTAACTCATCTATTTTAGCATCTGTATATGTGTACGAATATCATAAATATGTTATCGCGCTTTCAACAGCATGAATGACGTGCAATATTTTCCTTTTTCCGCGGTGATTCGCTTCAAAGGAATTCTGAGACTTCATTGTATAAATCGCATGTACATATGGTTTTGAAAAGTGTGTCAAGGCCTCAATATTGCGGCATTTCATATACTGAATCAAGAAAAATCGCTTCTATTGTGCTGCTTAGTTTTTGAGACAGTGCATAATTCACAGAATCCACAGTCATTTATAATGTCTGTTTTTGTATTTTAAGTATTCCAGTGTATGAGTGAGGCGATATTGCATAGAATCTACATCAATGTCAAGGTTTTTCAACGCTATATCTAAATGTTGATGCAGAACAATCGACTTTAACAGGTTTAGAAGCATTCATTTCTAATTACTACTTGAGAGAACAGAAATATGATCATCTAACCTATTTTTTAATCGAGGTTGATCCTCATTATATTATGACCTATGTTTGTATGCTAAACAGTGTCATATTGTGAACGTGAAACATGACATGATTTGCATAATATATATATATATATATATATATATATATCTTTATATTAAAGTTCAATAGAATGATATCATTCGCTGTATTCCCTATATTTTATTCGTCACCTTTAATAAATACATATATATGCACATATTTTCAAGGCTCCGGAGAATGATATTCCACTGGAAGTCTTAAAACAGCCAACTCACATATGCAATTACACAAAACATAAGAATATTCACGACCTGATTATACTTGTGAAAAGCTGCACAACCTGCTACAGTTCGCGGATGAGAATACGCGAATCATATGGTCGTTTGAGTGAATGGGGATCATTCAAAGTGAAGATTATATTCGTGATTGGATTACCAGAGTTTTCTCCTAAGTTTGAGTACAAATTTGGCGAACTTCTTCTGCCTTATCAAAATCACGTCGCAAAAGAATTCTTGAATTTCAGTACCATTTTGAAGGAAATGATATATGAGAGTTATATACACGACGATCTTCTAATTGGATCATTTATGGACACATATTATAACCTGACTATAAAAATGATATTTGCCTTTAGATGGGTCGCCGTAGTTTGCCGTAAACAGTCTCCATTCTACATGTTTATTGACGATGATCAAAGTATGAATAAGAATGTTTTGATCCAAATGCTTCAAGAAATACCCGAAAATAAAAGATGGACATATAGTGGTGGCCATGTGCTGTACAACGTAGTAGTAAGACCGACAAATAAACTCTCCTACGAGCGCAGACGCTGGGCTGTTTCCATGAAAGAATTAAACTGGAAGTTTTATCCGCCATATTATAGTGGCGTGTGCTATATATTGGGAGCAGAAGTTGTGGTTGATGTCGCAATAGCAACAGCTTATACTCAAATTTTTCGATTAGAAGATGTGTATCTTGGAATAATTATGAATAAATTGAATGTCCAATTAAACCATGTTGAAAATATAGTTCACTGGATATATTTCCGAACTGACTTCGATAAAATTGCAATATTACCGGCGAAATATCGAAGGGTTTTAATAAAATATTATAATTAACTTTGTAAAATACACACCTACTTTGCTTGAATTGTTTTATGCTAACCTTAATAAAAGGGTTTGCGGGTTTTTGCCTTACTTTGTAATGATTGTGAGAAACACAAAATGAATTTTTTTCCATTGCATACGTATCATGATGGTAATATAAAAATTAAAGGGTTCAATGATAAAAATCATCAAACTACTGTGTGAATCAGCCATTCAATATTTTTGGAATGTGAACTCATCCTGATTTTACTAGCAAGCTCAGAAATGTGTAAAGTAAACTCAAGTAAACTATATATTATATGATAACAATCGGAAAAATAAGAAAAATGTTATTATAAATCCAAGGATATTATTCAAATCTTTTGTCCCGTTGAATTCATTTTGCGTCAAATAAAGTTGACATCCATCGATCTATGTCGATCATTGATGTATATCAAAATCGACCTTTATGTCAGTTGCAAGCTATCCGCATAATTTGCTTTCAGCAGCTACGAACTGCAATTTCTATTCCCCAGCTTACAGAAGAAGCTTTACACATTGTCTCCAAATTAAGCGATCGAGATCAAGTTCTTTCATATCTCTATATAAAACGATGTTGTACCGCAAGTGCGATCTGACGAATTGTGATTAGACCAGTCCTGATTATTTTATCTTCACTGACGTGAATATCTACAACAAAACATACTGGTAGTTTTGATAGTTTTTTTCTATATTCATTTGATTAACATTCGTTTCACATAATGGGAAACTCGTGACTGTAGACTGTTTAACGTACTAGGGTATTTGCATTACTTGTATACACTTGTTTAAACAAAAATATCTCTGCTCGCATTACCATAGCTACAGTAGCTTTTCGTAAATTGGGTCATTTTTGTTGTCAAACAAATTTGTCTTTAAAGCACAAGTACAGAGTCTATAAGGCTACAGTAGGCGAAGTTTTACTAAATGGATGTGATGCCTGGAAACTAAGAAAGTTAGAAATGAGACTTATGCGTTACATCGGCAATCGCATTCATCGTACTATCGCTGGATTCGCTTGGCACCATCGGATACCTAACGCAACTAACCATAATATAATCTTTCGTTGCGTCATAGATATCGAAAAGCAAGGTAACGTGCATGAACCTCGCTGGTTAGGCAAAGTAGTGCGAACGGTAAATCATAATTTTCCTAACGCTATTTTGTTTGCCACTCTTAAATCTGAATGGCGTCCTCGTAACGGTGAAAAGATTCTGACTTGATTCAAATAGATAAAATCTTTGACTTTTAAACTATCTACAGTTGGAGATATCCGTCTCCCAGGTGTGTGTCCGAAGGATGAGAACTCACAGTTGCTTTTTAACCTAAGCGTTATGTCTCAACATCGTGTTCAGTGGCGTTCGTGTTGCTGATATCTTCTTATGTTTTTTTTCATTAATTTGTCTGTTGTCAAGTGAAGTGGCGAGGAAAGATTGTCATAATGCGTGACAGTGGAAGTCACAAAGAAGCTATCATGCCGATGTCGTTCCACTCGTTCACGACACTTGCATGAATGCATGTTTGATTCACGGTGTAATGTTAAAAGGTTTTCACGGCCGGAGAGGTTCCGGGTATAAGCTCTTAATTTCATAAAGATCCAATTGTGCGCGTATCGTATAGCCTCTGACAAACAAGTCCATCTCCTGGCCTGCACGCGTTTTTTGTGTGACCACGCGGGACTGCTTCTACTGACCACAGAAAGTGCAAAGGCGGCTGATTGGCGCCTCAAAACCAGCATGCTTCGGGAAGTTTGAGCTTGTAAGTCCATTTAGGCAGTCCACCTAAATGATGGAAAACCCTTATATCAAACCTCCATTGACTTGTGGCTACATCCAATCATGGAAAAAGCGTCAGTAGTCAACCTCGAGGAAAAATCCGGAGCCATAGTACGGTTCGGCAGTCCGAAGTGTTATTCAACTTCGTCCCGCTAACTCCTCCGACGCCATTGTTGTTCGAACGTATCTGCCTAGCTATTTCTTGGTTCGCTGGTGCCGTGGAGAGGACACACGTGCAGTATGGGCAACAACTAGTTCTCCATATTAAACTGTTCTGGCGCACAACTCAAAAGACCTATGGGAAGGGCACTCCAACCCACTTTATATAATAACACAGGGATTCAGCCGATACCGGTTAAAAGCTATGACTCGACTGACGTAGTATTCAGCTACTGGTGCTGCTGTCGACGGTGGAAGAGATATTTGGGTCTTATTGGACTGCTAACGCCCTCCTCAGGCTTTGCATCCACCAGCTAATAAGGTGATGTCTCGACGCGGTCTGCTATCATCATTGGTTGCATGGGGATTAAAAATCCACCGACAAGCACACTGTATTTTCCACACCTGCAAAACAAATTAACAAACAACAAATGTCAGTTCCTAAACTAGGAACCTGGAACGCCGGTTCATGTTTCAAGGTTTCCATGACGACGTCCGAAATATCAGAGGCGTTAGAAAATCAGCTGTGATTAACAATGAGCAAAACAGGCTGAAGATCGGCGTGATTGCCCTGCCATGCACCAGTATGCTAACAGAAAGAGATTACACATTTTGAAAAGAAAAATCTTCTGATGAGCACCGGCTGCATGCAGTTAGGTTTGTAGCACAAAACAGCCTACTTTGAGCAGCAGAACCACGCAGCAGTTTCAGAGACGGATAGGGTGTTCACATGAGATAGAGTATTCGATGAAGAGCTGTTTCTAGCTGTTTCAAAATGCTTTGGCAGGCAGGCTGTCACACTAAGCCTACTCAAACTCGTTATTTTGTTCCACCTTCAGTCCTGTTTAAAAGTTTCGGTATGGAAGTCTTCGAAATTCCCCGAGGAGTCGAACAATGATGTCTTCTTGCATTGATGGTTGTCGTTTTATTTCTGCTCTTTTTCTGAAGCACGCTTGAGTTGTTGTTGTTGGCCTCCTTCGGTCGATGTTGACCATGGATATACATCACAATCGCATAAATTTTCATGTTCACAGCTTTTCGAGTGACCAAACAGTCCGATTCAGTCTTAACAATCTCTCCCTTTAGCGCTTGCAGATTTAGGCAAAACTTTATTGTAGCGTATCATTGGCACGCCGGCGGCGTGATCTGCGTTCAGTAGCCAAGAGCTGAATTTGATCATCCACAGCTTGCAGACGACGCTTTACACAATGCCTCCAAAGTGAGCGGTCAAGAGAAAGTTCTTCCAAATTTGCGTGGTCAAGACAACAACTTTCATATCTCTTCTGCAAACGTCTTTGAACTTCAGGTGATGTCTGCCCAATGATGGAATTCCTTATTGCAACACACCTTATAGTAGATCTTTCGGAATACTACCATTTTCAATTCTCTAGACGTGGCCAATCCACCGCAGGTGGCGCTGTCTAAATAAGGTGAACATGCTCCGTGGATAGGCTTTTGGAACCACTTCATTATTATTCGATTTTCCGTCCACCAAATGTTCAGGATAGGATGGATGCTTCTCAAATTAAAAGCATTCAGTTTCCGCTCGTGCCTTGCGTTTGTGATCCAGGTTTCACTGCCGTACAGTAAAGAACTTAGTACGCACGCGCTGTGCACCATCATATTTGCCATTACAGTCGACCGGTTGAGAGCACAAACAAGGTAGAGGATTTGCCTATGCGTGACCTGTTGTATGCTGATAATGCAGCCATGATAGCTTAATCCCAAGAAATGGAATGATTTTCGTCGGCTTGCAAATACTTTGGTATAAAAATCATCATGAGCAAGGCCAACGTCCTTGATCAAGAGATTGTATCGCCTCCAATCATCATTGTTGGAAACTCTCAGCATGAACCAGTACATCATTTCACATATCTTGGTTTACCAATAGCGGATAATCTATCGCTTGAAACGGAGAATGATAAGGTGATCAGCAGAGCAGCTGATATGTTGTCTCGATTGATTTCTCGTGTTTGAGGTAGCCGCAAGTTGACTGGGGAGAAAAAATGATGGTATACGGTGCTCGGGTATTAAATGATTTACTGTAGGCAGTAAAACCTGAACAAACCACGCAAGACACCTAGAAAAACTGAATGCTTTCCTTCTACGGAGCATCCGTCGTCTCTTCAAAATATGGTGGATGGACAAAATCATCTACTCTATGGTGAGTTGTAATCACGAAGTCAACCATTGGGCAGACCACACTTGTGGTTCTAAGATGTTTGCAAAAGATATATGAAACCTCTTCGCGTTGACCCCGGCAGCGAAGAAGAACTTGCTCTTGATCGCTCACATCGCAAGCATTGTGTAATTTATTGCCTACAAGCAGGGGAGTAGCAGCTTTTGTCTGCTTAACGCCAATCACGCCGCCGGCAAGAAACCAACGCCGATCGACGATCCTACCTATCGTTACGAGGTCTGTGTGACTGATTGTTCAACCCAAACGTACTTTTTATTGAAAGCTTTTAGAATACGTTCGATTAGTAAAGCGATCGTTTCCCATTCCTGTTGTAACTTTCAACAAATTATCACCTGAACGCGTTCCGACGATGAGCCATTTAGCAACAAGCGGTCAAGAATATAGCGATCAAGTGTCAATGTCGTCTAAAAAAGCAACTTGCGTTAAACAGAGGTAGACTTGTATGTTACTGTTAAATAGCGTTTTTACAAAGAATTACGATGTTCAAATCACAAAGTGATTCTTAGTAAAGCAGTCAAAGCGCTCAAAGCGCTTCATCCCCATTACTTGTAAACTATTGACGGCTTCCCGCTGTTTGACTCCCTCAGATGGAGAGACTATGCCACTTGTGATATTGTAATACTTGTAATACTCTGTGACGCTAGACTTTTCCATATACTCTACAAGAAATTCAGACGCATTCGCAGCACTCGCTCTGCGTCGATGAAGTAGGATCCGCTATCTGAATATATTACTTGCGATTTACCTCGACGATCATTGAAGCAAAAGAGCGCCATCGAAAAGGAATCAGCATTCATAGAATGGGTCATTTCTATGAGAATGCTACGTGACTGTATGCACTTAAACAAACCTCCATACCTTTATTCACACAGGTCGACCTCGCTTAATTTCAAACGGACCAAAACTATCTAGAACCACATTATTATAATCCTAAGATCCTGTGGCTACAGAAACTGCAGAAAAATCATCCATCAGTTTTGCTGCAGCTCTGGCATCTGACTTTCCACCGAAGCTCAATTTTCTAGGTGCTTGCTTGACATATGACAGTCCGATTAACAGATAAAAATTGGCATCACATAACGCTAAGAGTATGGGCTTGTTCTAAATGTCATTCGGGCAAATGAGTGTTATGAATCAACAGGTCAATAATATTAGTCTTCATTTGGATTATCATGGATGGGTGCTTTCATTTGTTAGATCAGAATGCACCAGACTAACACCGACTTTTTAAATACCTTGATAAATGAAAGGGCGTTACTTCTGCATTGATGACACATTGGATTTGCAGGGGCACACAATGACATTCGGTGAGTCAATGGAATAGTTTTTGATTCAGCATTTTGGAGTTCATAAACTCAAAGTTTGCCTACCCATAGGGATCTCTAGGAAAGATGGTTAAAATGGTAACAAGGTAACGCCTGATAGGATCCAACCATGCAATTAAATGTGAAACAATTTACCACTATAAAATCGACGAAGAATATTAGCTTGTCCACGTTTTGGATTATCTGGAGTAATATTATAATTGACACGCTTAAATTCAGGTTGCTAGTTGCGCTGTGGATTAACAACTCCAAGACACATAACGAGGGTGTGCCTTAGAAAGTTCATACCATTTATGAAAAGTGCCAATCAAGACAATTCTATAAAACATTATGAGGTCACATTAGCTGGAGTAGATGGGGTACCAACTATCCTTCATTGCAATGGTATCGCGTGTTCGTGTATAAAAATAAAGTGATTCGCTACTTAGCTTCAGAAACGATTGGATCGATCGATTATCGAATGGGTCTATAAGTTAAAATTTATTGAGTTCACCAAAGGTCTATTCTAGTATCACATGCATACGAACCGCAAGAAGACCCGCAAACAATTACAACCAAGAAATCGAAACTATTTCAAAGGCTTCACTATAGATTTCGAAAACAGAAGGCGAATCGGCGACATGACTGAATCATTATTTTTTCGTCCACACGCAACGGCACCATGCCTAGATTTTAGAGCATCATTGAATACATGTAAATATATGGACGTCATACTTACATTTATTTCGTTGGTGCGTCGTGAAACTCATAAATCCTTAATCACATGCATTCTGTTTACCCGCTGTCCACAAAAGCTCAGTCGGAGTCTCGATCTTGATAGTTACAGAATTTACGCACAAATTGTCACTGAATGCCGCATGGCTGCAATTGATATTCATAGATGGTTTCTCAGCAATCAGGTCGCAATACAGAAGCGTGTGGTGTCGTTTACCGCTAATCTCGGTAATGCACCACGGCTTGAAGTTAATTGACGCAGCGCCATGTGGCCGTCGTAGACAGGAAACAAACAGAATTCTTATTTACGATTCCCCAGCGCAAATCGACATCAGCCTCAAAATATTTCGGACAACATTTCAACTCATGAGAGGCGTTGCAAATGCAGCATTCCATAGTAGGCTTTGCAAAGTTAGTGGTGAATAGAACCATTCTTTAGTGTGATGATCGGAAGCAACTGATCGCATTCGGCTATACACGCGTCGGTCGATTAGATGGGTTTGAAACTGCTGAGACCAAGCACTCCGCGACACAAATTGAGTCAAGTGACCAAAGGTTACGTTAGGATCATCAATGCCTATTTGATCCGCTGCATTCACACACCCGCTCTGCAAGGCGACGTGTCTACACTTAACTACGCCTTCAAAAGTGGTTGCAGAATTCAAATCTGCTCCATAACACATTCATTTCAATGTTATTCGATAATTTTACATCTTCAGGATGAGGTTCTTTAGACTATCGAATGTTTCTCTGACCTGCGCTGCTTCAGTTAACATCTCGCTCAATAACGAAAGTGCAATCTCACCAGCATATATACCTTTTCGAACATTACCTCGAAAATAATACAAGATGTACAAAAAAAGCTGTCCAGAATCACAATATTCTGGTTCTATATAGAATTCAAACAGTCTGATAAATTTCCAATAGTCCATAGGCTTACCATCAAATGTATATTACTCGACAATTAGCAATGAATCAGCATAATTTATGACTCGCTCTGGCGCCTTGACTGAATGCGACTCGATCTGCTGATCAAAAATACAAGTACCATGATCTTCGTCGATACTACATCTACTCAAGCGAGTAAGCGTTTATTTGGCTATCAATTTCACGCATGCTGGACTTTCGTGTGGGGTATAACTTAAGACTATCTGAATACGATGTAAAATGTCTATGTGATCCGGAACCAACATTGCGTTATCAACACTGTGAACTTGCTTGATCTTTGGGCTTGAACGATAGGATTTTCTAGGCACTCGTCACTTAATATAAAACGACAACACCAAGGTCGCAGCAGGACTGACTGGAGGCACTAAGATCCAGAAAATATCGTCATTTAGAATAGGACCAATAAACGGAAACTTTTTGCAAGATTAAGGTTAAGTATGGTCGATGTAAATGCCACTCAAATGTGCTGGAAACGTCAACGTGGCTGCCTTAAAACAGATGCGACCATGAGACCCTAAATGATTCACATCACATCTTTTTGAGAAATGGAAGTAGTTGTGATGAACGAAAACTGTATGCATTTTAGTATACTGCGTAGAATGAAAGTGCGTTGAAAGATGGATATGGCTGTGGTGTGTATATCACAGCATCATGAATCATTGTGTTTAACATAATATCGATACTTGTAAAATTTTGATCTAATAGCAGAAAATTACAACTAACGGCAAAGACAAAATGGATGCATAAGTGTAAAAACTATTACATGTTAAATTCAATTCAATTCAATTCAATTCAATTTTAATGGTCTAAAAAGCATATAGCTTTACGAAACCACAGAAAATTATGGAAATTTACAAATAACATATCTCAGTAAAAACGGGATTTGTTTGCTTACTGAACAGTTCGGGAATCAGGTAAAAATCCAAATGATAGAAACTGTTTCCACTCAGTGGAATGGCACATTTATGTCCATGGGGTCGAGATGATTTGATGTGTGAGTTCAAAGGTATTAGGTTGTGGAATACATAGTCTCAATGTTCGGATGGGTCGACAGGAATTTGTCTAAGCTGGATTTGAATATATTCAAGTTGGGTGCATGTGCAACATTCGAAGGTAGTAGTTTAAGTAGATGAACGACATCTTTGCGCATAGCAACACCAATGTTTATTCGGCGAATCAATTGAACGGAGCAATAAAAAAGATAATTCAAGATAATTTAAGGTGTTTAATGATTTAAAAAGCACCAAGCCTATCATTAACCATCGGATGTTGATCATTAAAATGGAAGTCAATAAAGACAAGCTAAGCAATTAGATTACACACGGTGCGCAACTGTGAATCTTAATAAAATAAACGACTCGACAAGCAATGGAGGTGGAGGCCACCTCGTGTGACCTCGAATTGTCATAATCGAATTTATTAACTTCATAATTGTAGCAGGATTTAACATTAAGTGCCCAAACATATGTTCGCCCCAAATCGTTCGTGCCATTTACCATACGCAAATATTAGTAAAAATGTTTCAAGCTTCAAACTACTTTAAGCAGCAGCAATGAAATATATTCGAATTGCAATATTCTTTTACTACGAAAGCAAATTCAATGATCCGTTTTGTATGATGTCCAGCAAAATATGTCTGCCCAAAAATGTAAATTTCTGCTTCATTGGTGCTATGTACTGGATACGCGAAAAAGTTGTGCCAGTGGATCAACTAGATTATACGAGCGACCAATCCCACTGAGACAGAGAACAGAATAACTCAATGGGTATGAAATGATCAAGCCGAGACGCAGGTTCGCATGTCCTAGAGCTTTATAGGGCCAGTGTTTTTAAAGAGAACAGAATGGGGTGTGCGAAGTAAGCGGTAAATTAGTCCGTGCAGAGTAAGACATTGAAGCGTAAGGTTACAACATGTCACAGCATGCATCCGCACTGTTCGGATAAGGACATTACTAAATAAATAATTATAATTATAATATAAAATCAATAAATAAGTGAAAAACAAGTTCACTCATGCAGATAGTGTTTAAACCCATGGCGATGAAAACGCTCTTTTGCATACATTTACATCACACACACACACCCCACGAACGGGTTCGTGCTGTTGTACTCAGTATGTATGGGCAGAAGAATCATGATCAACATTCCCTTGTAACACTGGAAGAATGGTAAACAAGTTGTGCTTGTATGCCTCTGTTAGATAATGGTTGGTACGACCAACCAGTTCAATCATGTAGAAAAATTTTAAATTCATGATCACGAACAAAAAGCTCGGTTGCATGCATTTTCTTCACGCACACTTACTACGACCGGTTTCGTGCTATTTGCACTCATCAGGTCGGGACAGCAGAGGCAGGATCCGCATGCTTTTAAACACTGGAAGAAAGGTTAACATGATGGAAATGCATGCAAATGAGCGTTTATAATCGTTATGGGATCAACTCAGTGTGGGCTCGTATGATAGAACAGGTTGGTCGTATCTGATTAGTGCAAACATCACGAGAGCGGTAGTGGTGTGTGTTAAATGGAAATACAGACACGTGCAACTTGTGCAAGCCTGTGTGTTTAAACCCTATCTACATGAGTGTGGGCTTATGTGATTGAACAGGTTGGTCATACTAAACCTATCCATCAGTGCCATACAAGCGCAACTTGTTTACCGTTCTTCCACTGTTTTAAGCGCATGCGTATCCCAATTACGTGATCTGTAATGGAATTGTAAAATTATTTTAGGAATTACTTCACTCATTAAATTTTTGGGTAACACTTTCAGTCGTTTATCTGTACTTTTCGAAGATCATTTAAAAAATTATCAACTTTTTGTTCTACACAATGAAATAACAAATGTTTTGCTATTTGAAATCGTAGATTCAAATGAATTAGATTACTTAAAACGATGTAATTATTCAGCAAAATGTCGGAATATCCTTAAGGTATTATTTTATTTTAATTAAACACACATATTTTATTATTCAGTGTTTAACCTCACTCGCACGTGTTTGGACGCATGTGATTGAGCAGTTTTGTCATGCCAATCGTATCCAATAGTGGCATAGAACTGCAAGTTGTTTCGTCTAACGAAATTTAGAACCAATGAGAAAAATTAAAGTATAATAACCTTCGCCTGCTGGCTGTTCAACGGTTGCTACAGATAGCGCTGTTCGATAGGATTGTACATGCAAAAGCGCTATAAATATTATATTATTATAATGTGATTTGATCATTGCTCACTCGTCATTCGGTTGTGCAGTTCATGGAACAAAGTGCTCAGAACATAAGGAATTATGTGAGAATATTTATATTGATTATTGTTCTGGTCACCGGTAGTACTTTAATTATATACAATGTAAAAACAAAAAATGAGAATAGGTATGAAATAATGAAAATTCAAAATTCGAAGCTTAATCGTGTTTATGACATGTGCGTCGCACGATTAAATACTGCTTGGAAAATTTCTTGCCCTTGGCCTCCTCAGAACCACTTAGATTTGATTGATATGAAAACTGGTCGATTTGACTTGACATTAAAACCTGCAATCAAACCTATAAATTCAAAATATAAAAACAAAAGTAATGGTAAGTTATTATTAGCAATGAGAATTTAATTGTCTTCATTTTCTATAGATTTGCAGGATGTTATAAATTCAATCCGGAATGGTAAAACCGTGGCAGCTGTAAGCTACTGAAATTTAAATTTCGATTTTCCTGGTTTGTTTCGCTTGTGAAATATACTTGATTACTATTTATTTCAACAATGAAATCCTATAATTACACATTTAGGTTTGACTCAATCCATTTCAAAAACTCATTTTTTTGAAGTTCTCAAACTAGTTGTACTGATTTTTTTCTAGGTCCCGAATAACGATCTGCCTGTTGATGTCCTGGAATACCCAAGGTACACATGTTTGAGTCCACAAACAGCGAGCGTGCAAGATTTGATTATTTTCATAAAATCATGTCCGAGCTGCGGAGTGAGCAGAGAAAACTTTCGGCAAAACATCAACCATAAAAAGATGAAAAATAAAAAAGTGAGCTATGTATTTGTGTCTGGATTATCGGAAGAACCTCAGTTTATTCATATGGATCCATATTTCATCGGATCTCCTTTCAAAAACCCGATTAATCGAAATCTCTTTGAGGAAAGTGAAAAATACGGGGACATTTTGATTGGAAATTTTATCGATAATATCAAGTACACTGAACTGAAAGCGATATTGATGTTTCGATGGGCTGCTACTTTTTGCCAACGACAGGCTGACCTTTACATGTTCGTTGATCATCGTTACAATGCATCTCCGCTGAAATTAATGAAACTCTACAAAAACCTTAATGTTAATCAAAAAAGAAATATCGTTTATTCAACGGAAGTAAAATTAAAGGAATACCGCTATTTGAATACCCAATCAGCAAGCATTCGGTACAAGCATTCTTCCAAATACCCTAATTGCTTTGCATATATTTTAGGAGCAGATGCGCTCCTGGACATTTCTGTGGCTTCCGCGTATCAAAACTTCATCGGATCTGAGTGTTTGTTTATAATACGTATAATTCAAAGATTGCAAAAACATTTAATCTCGATTCCTAATTCATATATTTCAACCGAGTAACCAAATCTTTTGAGCGGTATGAAATCAATGTGAATGAAATTGTGCACATATATAAACGAGTAATTCATAATATTTTAGCAACAGATTTTCGGTTTCTTGGCTATCATTCGAAAGGAATGCGTCAATAGAATTTACTTGTAAAAGCTGTTTCCGTACCCGATATAAGCATTGATCAAACGGGTTCGACAAAAATGTTTTGATATTCTGTTATTGAATACCTGATTGCGAATTTGCATATTCTGTGAAGGAGATATATAAGGAGTGCCTGTATGAATTGGCTACTTATATGTCGAATTGAAAATTCGTGGTCTTCTTTGTCATCTACATTGGATGGAATGCAGGTTTAGTGTTCTGGGGCTCAATTCATGATGATTATAATAATCTGCACGAACAAGCTGTTTCGTTCTGCCCTGAACATTTTCCAATATCGGAATACCATTTTTCAACCGAGAATCTCATGCTGGTATGGAATATTAGACATTGGGACGAATGTTTGTTGAAATCAGCTTGGAAATTATAATGGCGTTAAATGAACCGAGATCTCTCTTGAAGAGATTAAAGCTGCGCTATGATTTGGTGGTAGCAATCTGCACCTTAGTTAAGGAGTTTCTACAAAAGCAGTTCATGATTGATCAGATCAAAAGAATTAGAAAAATCAATATCCTGACTAGTCAGCATCATTTATAGGCGTTTTAGCTAACACCATATTTGCCTATTGAAGTTATCCTACAGCTATTAGGTTATTATTTTGAAAATGTTTCGGCATATTATCGGCGTTGTTGCAATCTGCTCACTTCAGATAAGGCTGAGATGTAGATAGGATTAATAAGTTGCGTCTTCTACATTCTCGGGAGAGTATACTGCTGAAGCATTTTTAATACATCTCGAACAACGGTATTTCTAATTCAAAGTACATGTAATGCAATAAATTATGGTGTATGATTTCCGTTCCCGGGGAACTGAATTGCTTTTTTACTCAATTAAGTTTTAACGTTTAAGGCGTATTCCAAAAATGTGCTACCTGGTGATGTTAATTTCAGAGACTGTTCACATGTATGAGATGTGAGATTAGAGAATCAAGTCGTCGACGGAAATATTTTGCATAATCTTTTGAAGGAGTCCTTTAGATAGTATGCTCATCCTGCTCTTGAAATTTTGGCGTTAAAACTTTAGAATATCTAACTATTAATTAGCTTTTAATTCTTGTGAATTGTTGAAATCCAAACACTGTAACTTTTTCTTGTTATCCACCTCCTTGTGTTTCACTCGTTACATTGATTATTTTGACCAATTTTTCCGCATTTTCCGTTTTTGTCTCGTGTGCATCACGTGGTACGTGCGCCATATAGTTTTTGAAACTTATGTGGAGTTTTACCAGGTTAATTCTAATAATTGAGGTACGTTTTTCGAATATGACAATGGCTTCAATATGGCGACGCATATTTTGAAAAATCCTCGGTTTGTTCAATTTTCCCGTGGATTTAACTGGTCACACAATTTGGCACATATTTTGAATGTCAATTTCAATCAAAAGCCGGTTGAGAATTTATGAGACTTTAATGTGCTTTGAGATTGCATTAGTTTGCTAACCATAATTTTCGGCTAGACTAATTTGTTATTTTCTTCTTTCGTTCCAAACAAGGCACACATGCTATTTCTTTTATGAGGCGTATTTGTACTTAATTCTGACAGGACATCGAAATACACAAATTGCACAGCCTTCCCACAGCCTGTTTTAAACAAGCTTCCTTAGACTATACTTGTTGCTGATTATTTTGAAAGTATGTGGCATTTAATATTTTAACTTTGTTAGCTGTACCACATGGCCCATATGTATTGTACTAAGTTGAGTTCAGGTTGCTGCCATCTATTGGTAGTATTATAAGCTCGAGGAAGGCCATAATCCGCAGTTGTGTGTTAACGGACCATTTACCAGATTTTCGTAATACTTATGTATAAGTTATATTAACTTACTATCCTGTTGCAATCCTTCACGTGAGCTCAAAGTTTATGGAGCGGATCGTATATAAGATGAACGTGAGTCAAATCGAAACCCAAAACATTTTTTCCAGAGGTCAAGACGGATTTTGAAATTATTGCTGTTGCTTAACTAACCTACTAAAAAAATGAACTACAAGTGACAAGTAGTAGATGAGGATGGTAGCGTGGATATGTGTTACTTGGGCATATCGGTTGGAACATTTAATACTAATAATCAACCTGCAGGACGCGGGCATCATAAGGACCATTTGTACCCGGCTAAAAAGCTTCTTCCTTGATCCAAAGTCAACTGAACCTAACGATAATGTTATAATCAAGGATATCGAAACAACTGGCGGTATCCCGCATGATTTTCTAATTTTTCCAATTTGTATTAATTGATGCGTTGCTCACATCCACCGACATTAGACTGAAAACAGGAGGAGACAGCAAGATCAGGTTCTGTGAGCCTTGAAACAGTGGATAAATGGTAAACAAATTTAAACTTGAATGCCCGTGTTGAATAGGGTTCGTACAACGAGCCACGAAGTTTAAACATAGAATCACATAGTGATTCGTGGTCAAGCACTCAAGGCGCTTATGGATGACCGGATGACCCAGAAATTACACTCCAGGTTGCACATTTAGTTGCCTTATGAAAATTATGCAAGCGTATAGATGACCTTGATTTGCCTTGGTTTGGTTTTGAATTTCCGCATACCCAGATACCCAGATCTTTTTTTTATGTACTGTATTCACGCGTTTAACTACCATGTGCGTATAAGTACCGACCTATTGGTCGTTACAGAAACCTGATTTCAAACTTGCATGACTCAATGCGAAATCGAACTAATGAACTAGAACATACCCTGTGGGGGATGGGGGATGTGAGCAACACATCACTCTGGTCATCCATAAGAGCCTCGAGTGCTTTACCAGGAATCACCATGTGATTCTGTTTAAACATCGTGGTTCGTTTTACGAACACTATGCAACAGTGGCATTCATGTATAACCTTGTTTTAAGTGTGTTCTCGAGGTAGCCAATGTTTTTTTGTCGGATGACTCCAAACTTTCAATGCAAATCATATCAACTGTGAGCTGTGCTTACAGATCAATCTGGAAAATCGGATTAGCTAATCAGAGAGAAACATTCTTCCATTTACCGAAATATTTATCTGCATGCTTTTCCGTCAAACACACACCACGAGCATGCAAATGATTATTCTGTTTCATGGTTACGGGTTTAACCCCATTAAACATGTGTTTGGACACATGCGATTGACCAGGTTGGTCGTACCAGCCTATTCTAAAAGTGACATACAAGCGCTCCTTGTTTACCATCCCTCCACTGTTTCAAGCGCATGTGGATCCTGATATAACTGTCCCTACCTGATGAGTGCAAACTGCACGAAACCAGTCGTGGGGTGTATGTGACGGAAAAGCATGCAAATGATTATTTTGTTTCATGGTTACGGGTTTTACCCCATTACACCTGTGTTTGGACACATGTGATTGAACAGGTTGGTCGTACTAGCCTTATCCAACAGTGCCATACAAGCGTCCTTGTTTACCATTCCTCCACTGTTTCAAGCGCATGCGGATCCTGATCTAACTGTCCTTACCTGATGAGTGCAAACTGCCTGAAACCGGAGTATGTGATGGAAAAGCATACAAATGATTATTTTATTCTTCCATTTAATTTCAATATGTGTACAAGTTACAGATCTGCGCATTTCTTCAATTCTTCCGCATGTTTCGGTCCTACGAACTGGAGTGTATAAAAAGAAATGTACCTAGCTGTTAAGAATCGTGGTATTCTGAAAAACAAATCGTAATGCAAAGCCGTCAACAATCGAGCTTCTACTCGTTTTACACTCGAAACTTTGCCACTGCTCCAAAATACACATGTAAACCCGATGTTTGGTTATACATTGAAATGATGGTCATGATGGCTAAGAAAGGGCATCAAACTGCTCTAGATGATCAATGACCGGAAGTATAATGATCAGCTGTCATCAGAATTCTCTTATAAGGAGCTTTGAAATGCAGACGAGTTCGATTAGATTCATTCCTCGCTTATGACATTCAGACTCAAAGATTCGTTCTTCGAAGCATATTTTTCGCTTCCCGACATGCAAAATTAGTCTATTTCAACCACGGTTGCCTTTTGTGGATGCCGTGCACCAAGCCTTATTGAATCCTATAACGCGAGGTTGTTCCCGGCAAAGATACATTTACCTCACTTCGATGAAATCAATGTATTCATTCAACACTTGTGATGTCCGGATTCCTACCGATTTTAAACGTAGAATAATTACTTTAAAATTCTATTTCATGGCTCGTTTATTTGCTACCTGTGATCATCAATATATTGAGCGCCACATTTACACTATCCAGTAAAACATTTTATAACAATCAGTAACTTTCAAGAAAATAAAACGAAATTATGCGAAATTATTCCAGCTCATCTAATTTACTGATGAAACTGCACAACGGGCTCCAAACAAAAGATAAAGTGCAGGCGTTTGAAGATATTCGTGATCCAAAAATTATGGTATAAAAAGCTTATCGCTGAACAACACCCTAGCATATTCGTATAAGTACAAATAAATATCTGAATTGAGTGGTTTGGACAATCGACTATATATTTTAGGTAAAACACTATTATCCTTCGTCTCATGCCATATCTATCTATGATGAAATCCGTTCGTTAGGTTGATGTTCGTGTGAAGTTGCACTACAAAAGATATCCACGGTGGAATTACAGTTTTCTGCTGAAATTCGTTTCCTAAATGATTACACAATGTCTGACATTATGGAGTTTAATAAGAATCACTAGCAGAAAAGAAAATCCGAAGAAACCGGTAGGAATGAGGTATATCTAATGTCAATGTATGGTTTCGAGTGTTGTGACATGATATGAGGCGAATGTGATAACTCAGGGTATGAAATATAAATTCATCGGTTTAAAAAAGAGGATTGAATTCGAACGGACTATCCAACGAATTATCCAAACTAAGTTGCACACGTCAGTTCTCAAAATGCAGGTCAAGAAGGCACCTCAACATTATATTTGCGTCGCGATAGATACACTCGGGTTTCTTGATGTGCTTTTAATAAATGTTTCCTCGGTAACTCGCTCAACGACATTACAATCTCCCCTTCCTCTATGTAATTAGCATCGTACTTTTGAAACAAAATGCTTTCGATTAAAATTATCTTCGTCAATTATTCTGGGTACTCATGCATTTGACCATGACAGGTTAAAACGTGCGTTATCACGGCATACGGATTTGAGCACCGCAATATATGTTCTTTCGAGGTAATGCCTTTCGTATATACCATACACATAAGTTGTACGAATATATGAGTCAGCATGGTCATGATCTATTCTATGTTATCCTCGTGTCTAATTAACCAGACCGGATCATGCATTATCGATAATCATTTTCCAATGAGATTAATTGGCTGCGTATACAGTAGATGTTAGCTTTGAATTGAACAAATAATACGCATTTTCTACAGAAATAGTGGCAAGCAGCCCCACAATGCATCAGGGTGACAAATGGCCTCGAGATTGATAATTTTACTGTTGAATGACATTGGACTAGAGACATGCTTATTAAAATGAGACCATTATCCGATGTAAAAGTTTGAACTATTTTTCCGTTCTCTGAACGATATTCGCTTTTAAAAGTTGTGAGTTCACGTTCTCGATAAGAAACCCTATATTGCGATACCAAGTAGATAAACCCATTTTCATGATTTATCCGGGAATACAACCTGTTCGCTTTGAGGATCGATTAACCACCCTGGGACAATAAACAGCTGATTTTCTCGTCGAATTTACCACGGAATACGTAAGCCCAATAGCAATCACTTCGATTGATAATAATGACAGCAGCAAAACAGTAGAATGATACAGAGATAAGCAAGTTGCTTCTATGTGCCACTTTTTGATGAGCTTGCTATTGTATCTGCCCGTACACATGTATATTTGGTTTAAATTCAAGTTCATGAACAAGAATACCCATTTGCATGCATTTCAAGCATACAAACACCCAACGATCGGTTTATTGCAGTCTGCACTCATCCGGTAAGGACAGTGATATCAGGATCTGCATAGGATATAGATATTAATTTAGTTATTCTACAACATCTTTTGTGACAGTAAAATGCCTTCGAAAGTAGAATAAACCACAGTAAACTCAGTTAAAGCCTCCTTCCAGCACATGCGCACAATACGGGAATTGTTTGCACACGTACGAATTAATAGTGCCAAGAGTTGAATACTAGGTACTTCCATCTAGCTTAACTTAACTTAACTTTAATCCTTGAGTTCCTGTGAGGAATATAGGGCACTCGGCAACTTGGTCTACAGTTTGGTCTGTCCATAGCAGCTAGTTTGATGTCGTTCCAGTTAAGTCCACACTCGCGGATTTCATCTTCACACGAGCGTCTCCAAGATAGCCTTGGGCGTCCGACCCGTCTCTTCCCGATTGGGTTCCATTCCAGAGCATGACGCTTGGTGTCATCATAAGGTGTGCCCAACCCATCTCCACTTTCTTCTACTAATCTGCTGGGCGATCGGGTCTTCAGTAGCAATCTGCCACAGATCTTGATTCCTTATCTTTTCTGGCCATTTTACCCCAATAATTCGACGAAGGCAATTATTGTGGAATGATTGCAAGCGGCCAGAAGACTTTGCTGTCACTCGCCAGGTTTTCGATCCATAGAGTAGCACGGATTTGACGTTGCTTCTGAATATACGGAGTTTCGTGCGTTTTGATAGAAACTTCGACTCCCAAATGGGTTTCAAAGCTATGAACGCGTATCTTGCTTTGCCGATTCTGGCGACTATGTCTTCGTCCGTGCCACCACTTATTGAAACAATGCTGCCGAGGTAGACGAATTGCGTGACGTCTTTGACTGCTTTACCATTGATGGTGAATGATGGGTGCTCATCAGTTAGCACACGGAGTACTTTCTGTTTTTTCGCTTAGTCACGCGTAGTACATCATATGAAGCAAAGTGTGCTAGTCTACGGTCATTTCTCTGACGACGTTGGGGGTCCCACGTGATATAAGCAGACATCATCAGGTATTATCAGATCCTCCGAATGCTCGGCTTTTTCCAATCGATACATTCCTCTAACCTTTTACTGTCTGTTTCATTATCCAAGTCTTATTACACAGAAAAAAATCAATTGGGGACACACGGCCATCTTGACGAACAGCCAGTCTCAATGCAATGTTCGGTCAGTCTTCGTTGTGAATTACCGACAGGATGGCACCTTCATAAAGCTGCTTTATGAGGTCCATGTTACAGACGGTGGGACCCCCATAGTAGTGTGCGCCACAAAGCTCCATATGACTTCGCGTCCCACTGTCGAAGGCTTTCTCAAAATCTATGAAGTTGGGGCAAAGAGGCGATTGCCATTCAATGCTTTGTTCAATTATTATGCGGAGGGTCGCAATTTGGTCGATACCAGACTTTTGTTTTCTGAAGCCTGATTGCTCTGGCCGTAACACTTGGTCGATAGCGTCGCGCAAACGCATAAGGATGATGCGTGTAAGTACTTTACTAGGGACTGAGAGCAGCATGATACCTCGCCAGTTTTTGCATCGCCTCAGATCCCCTTTCTTAGGAAGTTTGACCAAATGACCTCTCTTCCAATCATTTGGGACCCGTCTTTCTGACCAGATTTTCTGCAGCAGAGGAAGTAACATATCAGCTGAGGTGTCCAAATCAGCCTTCAGAGCTTCTGGTGGAATCCCATCTGGGCCTGGTGCTTTGCCATTCTTTAGCGATTTTAAGGCAAAAAGGATTTCATTTCGACCGGGGGGTCGGTGTTTACGTCTAGCAAATTTGCTGCAGGTGGGATGTCAGTGACTGAAGTAGGTGCTGGTTGATTTCGGAGTTCCTTGAAGTGCTCCATTTATCGCTTTCTTCGCACCGATTCCTGACTGATAAGGTTACCTTTACCGTCATTTATTATTTTGCCGGCACTCCGTTTCACGTCTTTATTTAGGGAGCCGTATTGTTTGATCAGTTGGTTTTTCTGCTTGGTGTCTTTACACTGGAGGATCTGTTGTTTCAGCTGCCTTCTCGAGTTGATCAGTGTCCAAGTCTCACTCGAGATCCACTCTTTGTCTTTCTTTACCCGTCTGCCAATTACGTGCTTACAAGTGTCTTGCCAACAGTCTTTCAGAGCGGTCCACTGTTCATTTATTGGGAGCTCAGGGGTTAAGTTGTTGAGCGATTCGAATCTGTTTTTCAGTGAGATTGAGAAAATCTCTCTTGTACGCTCTTCCCTTAGTTTCTGCGTGTGGTACTTTACACTAGGCCGACTGCCGGTTTCGCAGAAAGCTCTCAACTTGATTTTAATTTTGGCCTTAGAAGGTAGTTGTCTGAAGCAACATCGATCGATTTGATTGGCAGTAACACCATCAGGTGATATCCAGGTGGCCTTGTGGATGTTTCGGTGTTGAAAGATGCTGCCTCCGATGACCAGATCGTTGAGCGCGCAAAAATCTGCGAAAAGTTCGCCGTTTTCATTCATTTCACCTAGGGCATGCGTACCCATCACAGATTCTCTCCCTGTGTTGTCTGGACCCAATTTCGCGTTCATGTCACCCATCAAAATTTTGATATCTCGCTTGGGTGTCTTGTCTAGGACAGACTGCAGACGCACGTAAAATTCTTCTTTCGACTCAAGGCTAGCATTGTTTGTGGGCGCATAACATTGAATTACCGTCACATTTCTCCCCTTGGAGTTGAATCTGGCTGTGATTATCCGTAAGTCAACGGGTTCCCATCCAATGAGAGCGCCTGCAGCTATTGGGGATAACATAATGGCGACGCCTTCCGAATGACTATGGTTCTCATCTTCATGACCTGAGTAAATAATCCGTTCACCGGATGTCAAAATCAACATGCCAGATCCATTCCATCTACTTTCACATATTCCCAGCAGTTGTATACCATACTTTTGCATTTCTTTCGCGACCTGAGCAGCCTTTCCGGTCTCATACATCGTACGGACGTTCCATGTGGCAATCTTTGTTGTTGCTTTCATCGACAGAAGATTCATCTGCTGACTGGCTTCCGGTGGGCTTTCACCAGTCTGCTTCATTTTTACCTCAGATGAGGTTTCTTCTCGATTTAAGCATGGAGATCTTACTTTGGTATGACATGTTGCTTTGGTTTCAGTAGCGGTTTGAGGTTTTTACAGAGTGGGGTTGCTGACCCCGCGTCTAACCCTCCTCCTTTTGCAGACGGGCTTGGGACCGTCCTCGGCGGAGTATTGTGATTGTGTAATCCGCAGGAAGCGGAGGTTTGGAGTCAGGGTTTCCATCCCCTAGATGGACTGCCCCCCCAGGCTGACGAGCTCCATCTACCCGAAGCGAACTGGTTTTGAGGCGCCAATCACCCGCCTTCGCCCCTTCTCCTGTCAGTAGAAGCAGTTCCGCCACGAGCAGGCCAGGAGTTGGGCTTCGGTTGTCAGAGGCTATTTGAGACGCACGCCGTATGGGAGCATTTTGTAGGTAGCGGGAGCTTATCCACACCACCACCCCCGGCTGTGACAACCTTGGGAGCCAATTCCATCTAGCTACCATGGATTTATTAATTCTGATCCTGAAATTATTTCATTTGACCTTCAAATTTTCGAGCGCATGATGTTGACGATGTTGATGTCGCAAAATGAATTTCCTGCAATTTAGGAGAGATGCATAAAGCAACTGTTGTGCCCGATGAATTGAAGGTTGTTTGATGATGTAAAATTTACCATCATTAAACTAACAACCAAAACGTGTATTCAAATAATGTGTGTGGAATATTGGAGCTATCAATTAGTGGAATAATGCTTCTGAATTAATAATGTTTGATATTCCTCTGTCCATTTTCGCTCCCACTGTTAGATATCACCTTCAATATCGCATGTAGAATCATACGCACATCTGAGAAGCTGTGATTTTAATGTTCGACAAGTACTAAGGATATCTTCGTAGGCAGGCTTGTCAGACTTGGCTCACATAGTACATGAGAGAAGCTTGAAATATATTCAGTATCCTTGAATAAGACCCAATTTATAAAACTCGCATATATTGTTTTTAGCTTGCCCAATATAAACAACGCAATGTTGTAGCAATGTTATCCCAACATGATGTTAAGTGACACCCTGTCACCCAATCGTTTTCCATTTTAAGTCATCACGCCGATATGTTGAGTTTCGCAGTGATTTGCCGAGCTGAAGCATGTTATGTTTTGAATGATCAACGGATAAACTATTTGTCCGAGATCAACGGCACAAGATGTACATATCGAGTTGTATTACGACATGGAGGTCAAGTTATTTAGCAAGTGGTCATATTACATTATTATTGGCAAATATTATTAAATTACCACAGTTATCCTCTACTATGTAATTCAGACACACAAAACGTCAGAGGTTCAAGCACAAAGTCATTTTATACAATAGTTGTGCGAACGTTTCCATATATTTTATAGGAAATTTCTCTATCCAATTCGGTAGCATTCTCTCTGTTTCAAAAGCTTCAAACCTTTTGAATAAAAGCTCAATCTAAAGTGTGTCAAACATTTATGTAACCTTATTTTTTGTAATCTTTAGCTAGTGTCTTGGTCCAAACTTCTCATTTGTACGAAGCTTAGACCGACAGTATCGGTTTCGCCGAAAACCGTGCTGCAATGCAGTCAAAATATTTTCAGTTTTCTCTCGATTCCAATGTACAATTTTGACGATGTCCTCCGAAAATAACAGAGATATATTTATCTGAAAGTTGACAGTCATCATGTTACAGGTAAAACGCATAGTTCCTGCGCAAAATACTCCTAATTATCTGTTTAATCTGTACGTAAATAAGGAAACCAGCGCGAAACATTTTGGAAATAAAAAGACGGATTAATGGTTCGATTTCTTTATGATTGTGGCTTGGGGCAATTAAGACGTGCTTACAAATGCTCATTTGCATGCATTTCATCAGACACATCCAATGACCGGATTCGTGCTGTTTTCACTCATCAGGTAAGGATTGCACGATCATGATCGCATACGCTTCAGTCTCACGTTAGATACGCGTGCCGACCACATCCCTTATGGAAGAATTCGTCTATTGTGAAAGCACTATACAATGCAAAATTTCTTTACAAATTGTTTCGAACTTTTGCTTTTTAAATGGTATTAAAATTTCGGAATGCCATAGATGACTAATACGATAGTCTCAATATCTCTCGACTGGCCTGATTGCCGACGGCTACGAATCCGTTAAAATTACCTAAGTTTCCAAAATGTTTACAGACAAATTTTGGACCACAATGGGTTCACAACAATTTTTCAATTTTTTAAAATCCATGTTCCTAGATCGTTTGCAACTATCACCAGTCAGCTAACATGAAACCTAGATGCTTAATCGAAGTAATGCTCGACGATCAACTTTCTGTTGTAGGCTTAATTCACAGTGTTGATATAATCGGTAACATTCATCAGATGTCAAAATATTCTTCTTTGATTAAAGAAATGCCTTCGGATCTCTAGATCATGCCCAAATATTTGAAGTACTAAAATAATTAGGTGGTATAGAGCACCGGCAGCAGGATAATAGTAAATTGTAGAGATTATATTGTTCTTTACTCTCAACTGTATGAAGAGTTCGGCGAAATACGATCCTCTCCACATTATTTATTTCAACTAACCTATCTGCTCTTTCGCCTTCAAATTCTCGTGTCAAATACGCTGATGATTTAGTATAGCAAGTGCTGTATTTAGAAACAGCTGTTCGTTGAAAAAACTTTCAAATGACTGACACGATATTACTACCTTATTCGAAAAAAGATATTTGTTTTTGAACTTGCGTTTCCTAAGCTGGGTGGCGACATGTGTTGTGCTTCATGTAAAATTAACAGTGATCTTGATTTAAATGCGCGTAATTTACTGGATTGACGCTTGTAAAAATTTTTAGGATTCATTATTTAAGATAATTTGAACTAGACTCATCTTTCATTCTTAGTCACAATAATACATATACTCTCATTTAACGTATTTCTTTCTTGTTCACTTAATTTTAGGCTAAAATTAATATCACATTATTTTCCTACTTTTCGTTTTAGCCTATTGTTTACTGCGCTCTCGCATTTATATCGAGAGCCTGTGTTAGAATGAAATCTTAGGTTGAAATTGTTTCTATTAAAAAGCATATTGTTAATTGTTACGAAACAACACATTTTTATCTTGTTCGAGTTATTAAAAATATGCTCATTCATAACCAATCCCTAAACTATTAGTCAAATCTGCTGATACTTCATCAGCATAAATCACTTTACGAGCAATGATTCATGCGGTTTGTCTCAATTTATCTCTCTTAAAAGAATACTGTCTTTGTATATCTGAAAAATGATTCCGTTAAGTCAATCGGAACCAAATCACGTTCCCTGTTCAACGGTCGATTCGACAGGGTTTAGGCCTCCTGATCGAACATTAATCACGTCACTTGTTTACTTGTGTTAGTTACAGTAGACAGAGTGAGCAAACCATTGGGACCTCGAGTAATCAAGCGTACACACACCCGCAACATAAAGGAAAATGTATCATTCGAGAGACTCAAATCCTGCCATTTATTGAACCTAATTAACAAGACCCCACTAATGTAAAACATGTTTACAACAAAATCTGAACTCCCTGTTCATTTTCCTGATAGATTGTGCTAAAAAGTGATAACAAAACGGATACCTCGTTGCTTTTTCATTGTTTTTCTTTTAAGTGCAATCGAACCACTAAACATATTGGAACACAATTGAACACCATGCAATTCCATAAATGTTCAATACACTGTAATTACTTTTTCCCGATCCTGAGATCTAGATAGCGACTTTTGCCAATCGTGCCTACTACGGTTGTTGTATATTTTTTAGGCTCCTGAATGGCCTTTTTAAATCAGGAAAACAGCAGACAGTAAATTCATCAGCTGGGGGGCTATGATGCAGTCAAGCGTCTCTTGACACCTTTTATTGTACATACATTCCATTTCAATTATATTTTGTTTATTATCATTTAAAAATGTGGTGTTTGTCAGGTTTACATCTATTTTGTCACGTTTTAAGGCAATCGCTCTATATTACGTCCTAGACCGACATATTCCAACTAAACTGATTCCATTCGATGTATGGTCAGTTGGCACTTCCAATCAATGTCATAGAACGGGTTATTCAATATATAGAAGATTGTTTTAAAAAGACATTCATACACATGTCTAAATGATAAAACGACACTTGATCAATTCCAAGACGGGACAAATAAAATAAAAGCCACTTTCTAGTATTTTTTTCAACAGAAACTTCTGCAAGATGAATAAATTTATTCCATTTGACAGCCACGTAAATCACGTCGCTCAGCAAGGAGGCAGCTAGCAATCTTCACATTAAAATTTGGTTTTAAAATCAAAACAGCAGCAATTTAGCCAGCATTGTACACCTTAATTTTCAACTGATCAGCTCGTGTTGTTCTACGAACTCATACCCAGTGATCATCAAATGAGGCGAAAAGTTGGAGCGCTTATTATACAAAACGACATATGTCTTGATCGTACGATTTCATAAACTAGCTGTGTCGGCCATTCAATATACAGTGATATGAAAATTGACGAAAACGTATTCTGAAAACATTTTCTACAAATCCGAAATACGATGATGTCATTACTTTGCTGAGATTAGCAATGTCATTAATGAAAGCTAGTAGAACAAACCGAAAGACACTCTATGTTACTCTGCACAATCGTAAACATCGGGACAATCTTTGAACGAGGTGATTTTTTATTCAGAAAACAGACTTATTGATATAAATATATATATGGTAAGCTGGCTTCTCACTTTTGAGCAAGAATAGGGTAAGGATTAAAACAACTCATTCCAATATCAAATCAATAGAAATTAATTATTCTGACATATTTCTATTTGTAAATTTTGCATGATTTTCTAAGCGACCAGATAGTCTGTTTAGCTCAATGGTTTATTTCAAGAATGAGGTTGAGTAATTAATTAATTATCAGTTATATCAAACATTTGCCTCAACCTATACATCGAAGCTGCTTTGACAAAACCGATTTATGGAAATAAAAATAGCAATTTTGACTAGGAAATTTAGAGCTAACTTCCATATAATCATCGAGTTTTGATCTGAATAAACCTGAACAGTTTGAGTTAACCAAATCGGTTTGTAGGGAATTTCAAACGAAACACACATGCACCGAATGAATTTATCTGCTGCAGTTCCGTCTGGAATATCGCGTTGTGAAGATGTTGAATGCGTTGGTGATGAGCGCTAATAACGAGCTTTAGAATAATATGCAGAACTCTAACCTTTGTCACAACACAAGATCAAGAAGCGCCGAAACGTTGGACGACGACAATTGTGAACTCGTAATATTTCAGGTATCGAAATGATTGCATTCAAACGGTAAAATTGATAACATCCTCGGAATTATGATAAGATGGACATTGTCAGCCGCAATCAAACACTATGCAACTCGTCATTGTCGGTCAAAAGAGCCCTGCGTGGCAAGCGCTTGAATTGACCCGGTTGGCACGAAATCGACTGAAAAATCAGATCGAAGTGATAACCGGGGCAGACATGTTGAGGATCACTTCTGGGCCCATTTGTTTGCCTATATTAGATAGGTGTGTTTCATTGTTTGTCTCGTGCGTAATACTCGCGGTTGATAAATTGGCATCTCTTGATAAGGGATGGGGATGTGAGCAACACATTACTTTGGCTTCTCTTGTGTTGTCGTATTCGTGAGTGAACGCTATTAACGATGGACAAGTTCACCTCAGTGATGAATCGAGTTTACGTGGTTATTTGTAATAATTGGTCAGATATGTGCCAGCTGCGATTGATAAACTGAAATGAACTGACGCAATAAATTTCGCCTTCTCTCTCCAATCCCCAATCGCTTTCGTATTTCCAAAATGCAACCGTGATACCGGTTACTGCTGGAATTTTGAATTTAAAAATAATTTGTCCAGGGATTTGTAAACATTAGTGAGACTTTTGGCAAGGTTAAAATCGCTTCGCATTCTACTTTTTGAAAGCGTCCTTAGGCCCATTCGCCGAAATCGATCGAATTTTAGCGTATCGTCAAAAGCTTGGACGAGATTAAAAGAACTGTGATATAAAAAGTACAGAAGTTCAATATCGTTCTAGATCTATCGTGTGTATTCTTGGGCTGCAGAATCTAGAACCTTGTTTATATAGGTTTTCATCATGAGAGAAAAACAAGGCTATGAAAAAGTCCAAATATAAGCCGAAACATACCTAGCATCAAGACGCGCGATTTTCAAACAACCACAAATTCGGACACCTTCATTTTCATTTGCCGTGTACTACAAGATTTAGTCTGCAAGCTTGTATATGTATAAAATACCGATTAACGAGATCTTGGACTTTCGCATATTCAAACGCTCATTATTTTATGATGACCAGTTGCGTAATGCAATCCTGTCCTTTTGTATTAAAAAGCAATCATTGACATTGTTGATTCTTTTAAATAGTTTTATGTCAGCAGCAAACAGAACCACATTACTATCATTCGGTATTGGTAAATCGTTCATGTAGATCAGGAAGAGTATTGGTTCAAGCAACGATCTTTCCGGAACACCGCTATAGAGGTTGATTTGCTCCGACAATATACTAATAACACGACCCTGAAATCTTATCTAATAGTGAAATAGCGTTAAGAGTCCCATTTAGGGATAGTTTGGTGTATGAAATATATTGTAAAGTAAGATAAGGTCTTCTTTGATTCATATGGAAATTCGAACAAATTTGGATGAGCTAACCTCTATTTTAAGGCTGGTTTAAGATTTCGATAAATAGGTTAGTTGATTTGTGGTAGATGAAAACTGAATAACTTTAAAATCTTTCTTGAGCCATGGATACCGTGATGTTAAACATATTCCATGACTGGTATCGGGTATATATTCATAATCCGTGGTAAGCAACTGGGCGAAAATTTTCTAAATATCTGTTTGAGTAGATCGAGTACACGTGATAATTTTGTGAAATGAGTGTTTGTTTCTTTTTTCGCTACGCTTTTTGAAAACATGCGAATCTAAATTGTTTGTGAAATCTAACTGCTTCCGCACATTCATGAGCCTGGATTTATGGAAGATAACATGTTGTTTGTTCGTTCACTAAAGCTTATCAAGATCTTTTTGAATTAGCGATCAGTCTGTTGATACGCGGATGCACTATATATATTCAGACCGTTCGTGAATAACCATGTTACATCGAACAATGTTCGGTATCTTATTGACCTAGAACTGAATATTGGTGAAATCAGATATTTGCCGTGATTGATTTTGATAATTTATAATCAGCACATACCTGGTATGTTAGTTATTCCTTTAGACTTCCGGGTGATTACAAGCCATTTACACTTCATTATTATTAGGCTGCAGTTAGCATGAACAAATGGATTGTAGATATCGTGGTAGCAGTCACGATCTGTTTGCCCTCTATATAGCGCTTGTGCCCAATTATCCACTTTCATCAGCAAATTTATTATATTAGAATAATTTGGACCAGTTCAAGTCTAAAGACTTCACTGCAGTGCAAAGCGGTATACAAAAAGGCGTCACAAGTATTGGCGTTATTGAAAAGAATTTTCGGCAGATTCACGTAGCATCAACACCTATCTGAGACCAGCGATGGAGTACGCTGTTCAGGCTTGGTCACCCTGATTCAGAAAGACATCAACCTCCTGCAGCGTATTCACCACCGAACCACAAAGCTTGTACCCGGACTAGCTGTTAAACCATATGAAGAACGTTTGTGGAGTCTCAATCTTTTTGACTTTCGCTCTCGTCGACTAAGAGGTGACCTCATACTGATGTACAACATTATGCACGTCCCTAACCATCCCTTGTCCAAACTTTTCACATGCTCGAGACCAGTGCCAGTCGGAAACATAAACTAACAGTGCTGTCAAAGATATTCATAAGCTGTACGTGTAAGTTTCACATGGAACACCCTCCTCTCCACTGTTGCACACTTAGCCAACCTGGTTATTTTTAAAGCTAATTTGGACAAATACTTGAGAGAAAACCCAAATTTGATACAATTTACACTACATGAGTTTCCCTGTTCTTTATTTGGTGTAAATACCTCATAACTCCATCCTATGGTTATTGTTAAGCTAAATGCTTTTTAGACCATTACAACTTTGAATCACTTTGAATTCTGTCTAAATCCGTGCTGTTTTCCGATATCAACCAATTATTATCAAAGTGTTTCATTACATCTTCATCAATGAGTCGCTCATGTACCATGAAAATCACAGGTAGTTGAGAAACCGCTGCTGTTTACGCTCGTAAGAAGGAACTCCTCGATAGGTTGTGCTTGGTAGCAACGCGGTGCGTGACACAAGTGTCGATAACAAGATATTTTAACCATGGCCCGAGACGATCATCCGATACAGACAATAGGTTATCATCTTCCATTTATCTTCGATTAAACACCATTTATGAACACGCCCGTGGATTCACCTGAACTGCTGTAATTTATAATTATATAATTTTTCTGCAAGACACTAATCAGAAGCAGCGATCGTGTCGCTGTAGCACGCTTGTTGCTTTAGGCTTAAATGCGACATACATACATTAGAATATTTGACTGAAATTCTCTCTTTCTAAGGTATTCATTATGTACAAATGGATTACTTCGATCCAGTAGGATATTGGTCATCTCTCGTACAGCACATAAGATCTATACTAGACCTATATTTAATTTTTTTTCTGAAAATATTTCTCGATATATAAAATTTAAATTATTCTGGGGAAATTAGCTATGATGTATAGTAAAGGCCGGGATTTCAAATTTTCACCAGGTTAGAAACACACATGAATCGTGGTCACAATACAGTCAACTACGCACTAAATTTATTTAGATAACTCCAGACTACAAACTCTCTGCTTGATTGCACTTGTGTTTGTATGCACTGCAAATCTAAGCCATTATATCAAGGCAACATTGATATAGCCACAGGGAGATATATTATGATGAGGAAAGTGTCGTCGTGTGAAAAGAGAGTATGTTCTATAAAAGCTCATTTGCATGCATCTCCATCACACACACGCATCAGGTAGGAACAGTAGGATCAGGATCCGCATGCGCTTGAAACAGTGAAAGAATGGTAAACAAGTTGCGCATGTATGCCACTGTTGGGTAAGGCTGGCAGGACCGATTGAACAGAGTATATTTCAGTTCACCGGTTCGAGTTCGCATTTAGTCATGCAAGGTTGAAACCAGGTTTTGGTAAAAACGATAAGGTCGGTTCTTATACTCATATGGTTGTTAAACGCGTGATTGCAGTACATCAAATAAAGATCTGGGTATTTGGGTATGCGGCAATTCAAAATAGAGTCTACAAACCAAGGCCGTCTATGCGCTTGTATGCAACATATTCGGCTTACTCACACGAATTTAGGGTCGTTTCCCGCCGCACTTTTTGACTGAGGTTCTCAATACATACGTAGATCCGAGCTTGGTATATACAGCCTAAGCGTGATAGATTTATCAAAGAGAGCAATATCATTTCGTAGTCATGAAGCTCAAACCTCTAACTCATAGTGCATCGTAGGGCGACGATAGACGTTTATTATCCTTGGTAACGTTACCAAAGAGAATCCTCAAAATATTCTTCGATAGATACCTAACAATCTGTTTGCATTCAGTATATTTCTGCAGTCAGCGTGCTCCTCAGGTTTCCACTCCCGAGATCTTCATCTAACGAGCTCCATGTCAAGTTTTCAGTTTTCAATCTATATGTCCTAGGAATATTCTTGCCGAGGTGGAGCATCTTATTTTTCCGTATGTTGAATGTCATGTCATTCATGGCCGCCTAATTTGACACGTTGTCCAGATCCATTTGCAGTTTCTCACAATCATCTGCGGAACTGATCAACGTACAAATATTTATATCATCCGCGAACATGACGATTTTGAATGATATTTGAGGGGGGGTATATCAACTATGTATAATAGGAAAAGGAGCGGGCCTACCACAGATCCTTGAGGGGCTGCGCTGGTGGTTTTGAACGTTTTGAACGATAACACTCCGTTTAGTTTATCTCGGCCGTGACGATCTGACAGGTAGTCGCACAACCATAAGATGAGTGGTTCACATATTCCAGAAGCAAATGGTGATTGATTCTGTCAAAAGCTCTCGAAATGTCTAACTAACAGACTTGAATGCAAGAACTTCTATTCAACTCCTTCGTCCAATCGACTAACGGTATGCGGAGATTCTTTAGACAAGAGCGATGAGATCGAAATCGATGCTGCGCTGGGGAAAACAAATTATGCAATTCGAAGTGTGCAACCATTCTTTCCGAGACTATACGTTCCATGACCCTACCAATAACAGGTAATAGTGTGACATGACGATTTGCAACGAATAGTTAAACTGGCTGGAAAGCGGTTCACAAAGATGACGATTACAGTGTGATTCCATCCGCACCTGGTGATTTTGTTAAATTTAGTTGACAATCACTGGATTTATCGAAATTTCGCCTAACGTTTAGATTCCTGATTCGACTGAATACTCACAACGTTCAACACTAACCTTTGGCCCGAATACTTTATAGTAATGAATCGCTAGAGCTTTAGTGGTTTCCAACCCTCTCTCGGTGAGATTTTCACCATTCTGGATGGCAAAAATACATCGTTTGACTTTTTCTGTCGCGTTCATGATATTTTATAGTAACTTAGTGTTGCGTTTCATTTTTGACAGCAGAATCAGATGGTGCGAGTTCTCGTCTATCTTCAGTATCAGAAACCTACAAGTTCGTTCCATTGCCAGTCAGGGCTTATGTTCTCCGTCTGAAAATGCGGAATCTACACGAGCGATTTACTCAGGGCAAATTTATCTACCCGCCGAACCGCCCCATTCAGAGCAAGTATATTTGAGCACAAGCACTAAATGGTTACTAATTTCTCGCGGAGCAGGGAATCCGTTCGTTTCGACAGATTGTTCTTTCGATGATAACAACAAATACAAGACGTAGGGGTGGTGAGAACCTCTCATCCGAGTGCATTCGTGAACATAGTTGTATAAAGGAACTGAATCTGATTCGATATTCTAGTGTTTGTGGGTAGTGATCGTCCCTGATATAAAGGGTGGACATAGTAATATCACCCATAATAAGTGCCGTTCCTTGTTGTTTTCGAGTTATGTGCTGAAGCACTTGGATCAACTTTTCTTTGTACGATTCGCTAGATGAAGGGGACCGATGGACTGCACCATTCATGCAAACTTCCCCAGACATCACGTTAAAGAATACCAACTTGTATCCTCGAGCGTGAATTCTGTGTTGTCTATTGGATGGCACTGCAGTCGATAATGATAATTAAGAGCAACACCAACAGCACATCTATAACGATCGTTCCTTATCAGATTCATATTTGTAATTGACATCTCCGTTTCAATCGATTTGTAAGAACACCATGTTTCTGTAATGGCAATAATGTCAGGTGAGTAGCGCGAACATATTTATGTTAGCTCAGCTAATTTGTTCGGAAGGCTTTGCGCATTTGTATATAAACATCTCATAAAGTTTGTAGTCTTCAAATCATGTGAAGTTATCAAAAGGCAGACACCGTTAGTGTCGGAATGCTCAATTTTTTTTGAATCAGTCGCATGACATTCAAGTAGAACCTCATCACTAGGTGTTTGTGGGTCGGTATCCTAAAAGCATCCACAATTATGTCATTTTAATACCAATTGTTCGGGTTAGATATTTCTACTGTTTTGATCGTGCTCAGACTTTTCTTTAGCAACATCTTCAGGAACACCTAGAATAACAATACTTCTTGGACTACTTTCTTCTCGAGATTTCAGCGACGACTTTCTCTCCGCCCGTGGTAATTCTGTATGGATACGGCATTAAGTCTGGAACACCTCTAAGAAGATGAGCATTTAAAAGTTCGTTTTCCACGTCGTCCGCAGATTGCAGCGTTATTCTTAAAAGGCGAGTATCTTCCTTGTGAGGAGAATTCAGGTGGCGGTTTAATCGAACTATCAATGAGGGAGTAACTGCAGCCAGTCTAATCTGACAACAAAGTTTAAACCACTCAGCTAACTCATATTTTGGCTTAGCTTCAAACAGCGTTTTCCGTGGCTCGGTCATGTTGGTATATATAACATCAAGGTTTACACCGGTGGATTGTGTTTTATAATTTAAGTCGGTCATTTGGGCAGTTGTTTTTCTGACTCCCTTTTTGTTTCCGTTAAGTCGAGGAGTCACTGATCCAAAGGAACGCATTTTCTACCGGCTGTTCAGCAGTAACCTCAAAGATGGGCAACAATGGTGATTTTATGACGTTTTCAACAGTTTATTCAGTTTTTGTATACTGGATTCCAGTCCATTTAGACGCGACTCAATTTCTCACTCATTAGTTTTTGCCTCCGAGGATATAACTGTTGGTTTGGCCTTTCAAACCTGGCAAACGTTACAAACACCGGGCAATTATCTCCGAAGTCAGCGATTTGTCGCATTTTGCATGCAGTTGAAGTTGTTGACTACATTGCCCCTCTCGGTCGGAATGATCATCTGGTGTTAGGTTTTAAATATGTATGCAGCGCTAGATGAGTATGTGAGTCCGCAAAACTATTCAGAAGGATCGACTACGTGAGTTTACGTGACGCGCTTGGGTTAGTAAATTGGCGAGTGCTTGATTATCACAACACGGAAACACATTGCACCACAATCACAGAAAGACTTCAGTCAAACATATATCAAAATTCGCGATTTGTTAATGAACGAAGGTTAAGCGACTTTCGCTTTAAGCTTCGTAGTCGCACGAAAAAATGGATCGGGCAAAGGAACTCTGCTTGGTTTCAACACAGAAATACCAAGACTGATGCGTCGTTGCAACAATTTTGCGGAATTCGCAACAAAGTAAACACTCTCATCAAAGAAGACAAGCAAAATTACCATCGCTTTCTATCTTGGAAAATGGAAGGAAATCCTAAATTGCTTTATCGGATTGTCAATGCTCGATCGAGCGTGAAACCAGGGGTGTTTCCTGTTCTTACTGACGATGAACTAACAGTCTCAGCAAAGGAAACAGCTGAGGCTCTCGCTCAATTTTATGCTAAAGTATTTAGTCCGTTAGCGATTCAATCGACTGAAGAATTACCGCCATCAACAGTGACGCAACAGCTGACTGAGATCGAGATAAATCCAGTGATTATACAACGACATTTGTGTCGAATGAACCCTAGGAAATCCCCGGGAGCGGATGGAATCACTCCGACTATACTAAAATCCTGCGAACAGCAGCTGTGTGAACCTTTGTGTGAATTGTTTGAACATTC